>PVIH01009372.1:0-82904 GCA_004025045.1 Sigmodon hispidus | reverse complement strand
CTGGACTGACCCTTTGGATCCCACTCCACCTAGAGGAACACCTGACTCACTCTTGAGGGAGGGGGGAAAGAACTGGATTTGGCCAGAATTGGAGACTGATCTAAGCATTATTGGGTCAGGGGGACCATAGGACTGTCTGCTCCCTGCCCAGGGAGGGAATGGGGAGTTGCAGAGGAAAAAATGACCAGATGTGTTGGGAGGGGGAAGAGACCTTGAATAAGGATATACAGGGATGGAAAAAAAATTCAGAGGGAAAGATGAACACAAAGAAAATATAGGCGTAGCAATCTTATTTGTATTTCTTCCCTTGATAAGCCATGCTTATCATTCTTATCCTCTGTATAGTTATTGTTAACTCTTCCAGATTTTAAATTCTTTTTACTGTGTTTTTTTGGATAAATACAAAATAAAGAAGGAAAAAAAAATAAAACCAAACAACCAAACAAAAGAAAATGCACTCTAGATAGTATAACCTAAATAAAATAGATAAATTCTTAGACATCCAAAAATTTACATTAGTTAAAAATAGAATTGATTACTTAAAATAGGAGAAGGATTTGAATTAGTAATAAATGTTAAAGCTTGCAGAAAAGAAATAATAAATTCCAGATGGCTTCATTATATGGTTTGGTAATTTTACATCATGCACCCCATCAACCTCAGTTATCAGTCCTCCCAGATTCACGCCCACTCTTATGATCTCCCCATTTACCAAAAATGCCCATTCGTTCTGCTCATTTATTTACTGGAGCATAATTAAACTCCCTGTGGCCAAACACTTAAAGAAAACAAGTCTTTCCTCACCCACACCCCTACCAGAGGCCATAATTGTAGAAGTGAGGCATTGTGTCATTTATCTATGTTCTAGCCTTGAGTACTTGTGTACAATGACCTTTCTCTCTCTCTCTCTCTCTCTCTCTCTCTCTCTCTCTCTCTCTCTCTCTCTCTCTCTCAAGTCCACTAATGAGTGAGTATATTGCCTGCTCTCTTTCTTGGATTGTGATATCTTGCTCAGGAGGATATTCTCCAAATCCATCCATTTGCCTGCAAATTTTAGAATATCATTTTTGCTTACTGCTGAGTAGTACTCCATTGTGTAGATGTACCACAGTTTGTTAATCCATTCCTCCGTTGAGGGTAATCTAGGCTGTTTCCAGGTTCTTGCTGTTACAAATAATGCTGTTTACACCTATAATTTTTATCTAAACTCAAAGTTAAATATAGGACAACAGTTTTTCCCATACCTATTTAATATTTTGCTTTAAAACTTTGGGTCCAGCAGTTATAAAAGAAAATAAAACATATTAGAATAGGATAAAAAGTAAAATATCATAGTTCCAACAAGGCTTCAAGTGATAGTATAAACTATATTTTATAAAGTCAATTCAAAAAATGAAATTAGAACTCACTGTTGATACAGCATTTCAGACTACATCTGTTGCAGTTTCCTCTGATTTGTGCATCTAGAACAGCTTCAAGGATGCTGGCTGAGATAATCAAGACTCATAAACTACTCTAGTCAGCTCTTGACCATAATATTAAATTTTCTCCGGGTCCCTCAAAGATTACCAACATCATCAGCAAATTGGAAGGAGTTTAGAGAGCTACACTCACATTGCAAAAAAAAAAATGAATTATGAATGTCTGTCTGTGTTTAGAGAGTTGGTTACAAGTTATTATAGATAATGGTCAGGAAAAAAGTTTTAAAAAGCAGATTAGATGTGGAGGTTTTGTTTAAAAATAAAAGAAAGAAAAAGGGAATAAAGATATGATAGGACAAAAGACAATGTTACTGAATCTACTCTGAAAAAAGGTGAGAATGTAGAAATGATAAGGTAAAGACTGAGATTACTTTTAAGAGGTAACCATCAATTTAAAATATTTTACATTGGATTGTATTTTTGAGTATTGTATATAAATTATGTACATTTATATAAATTTGAGATTAATTTTTTTAGATAATGTGTACATATATTTTTATTCTTGTTCAATTTATTATACCTTTATAGCTCATTTAACAACGTAATGCAAATTGCTAATTATTATTAATAAGTATTTAGGATATAAAGAAATTCAAGTTACTAGTTTGTCATTACAATTAAACTTATAATCATATCAGGTATGTTTTCAAGGCCAAAAAGACATAAATTTTAGATAGGCAGGTTGTCTCCATCTTGAAACACTTCAGATATCTACAAAATATGGCATGTTAAGAAGTTTTAATAACATAGGTTCTTTTTATTTTTATGACAATGAGACATGTCTGCTCCTGGAAGCACCAATCTACTTCAGAGAAGATGAAGGACATCAAAATATCCTGCCTTAAAAAATGTCTGTCAGATATTCTAGGCCTGTAGGCTTAACATGGATGCCCCAGCATTGCAGAGGAATGTGACTGGTCAGGCAGCCAGATGTTTCTGAAATTTCTCACATTTTTGGAAGTCACAAGTTTGTACTTCCTGCTTACTCAGTTAATATTATTTTCTTCAAAGATCTCTGAGGGAGTTGAAAACTAGACAGTTATAGGTTTTCTAGTTATAGATTCAGAAAAGAGGCTCACAAAGAGGTGTAAGGGTGTAAGTTTGAAAGACATCAAAAGATAGCTTTTGTTTGTTTATACTTGTTAGACAGAAAGTGAATTAAGGACTGTTAAGGACACTTTGGACTGACCAAAACATAATAGATAATGGAGTATTTTCTTCAGATTTGTCAAATGTCAATAGACTGGACATTATTGATACACTTATTTCCTGTATTTTATTATACTTATTGTATATAGTTTTTCATATGTTAGTTATAACCTTTTTATTTTTGATAAAAATTGGGAAATGTGATATATTTTACATTTAACAAAACTTGCCTGACTATGGGAGAACAGAGCCATAGAAATCAAGTAGTGGTGGGACATTTCTTTAATACCAGGACTCAAGAGGCAGAAACAGAGATCTATGTGGATCTCTGTCAGTTCAGGGGCAAATCAGCAGGAGCACACACACTTGGGATCCCATGTCTCTACTTCTATGCTTGGGAAACACATAGCTTTAATCCCAGCACTAGGAAGTTTGAACAAGAAAGTGATATGTCTGGGCAGAGAAAATATATAAGGTAGGAGAAGACAGAGTTTACTCCTTCTCTTTTGGCTGATGGCTCAGGACATATAGTCTCAGAATTTGTACAGACAGGATCTACCCTTTTCTGCTTGAAGAGTTGGCTACATGAGAAGTGGCTGTGTCTTATTCCTATGCCTCTCTGATCTTTCAGCTGATCTTACCAATACTTAGCTCCAAGTTTCAATGTTAAGATCAATTACTATTCATTTTTATCAGTTACAAGATATTGTTTGTTATGCTTTGCTACTTAGAATTTAAATTTCACAAGCATATATACATGTATATATATTGCATATTTTATATATATGGTGAACTGTTGTTTAGACAATTCAAGAAAAATGAATAACCTATTTATTTTGAGACAAGCTTCTGTCTGTGGTAAAAATAAAGGTGGGTCCTTACTTCAGGCAACATACAATCTGAGAACTTAAGAAGGACCTTTGACCAAAATGCAGGACAAAATGAAAGAACAGTAAATATTCAACATTGTACAGGGTTTCTGCCCCTGTTTTTAAGGTTGCTGCTGAGCAATTATACAAGACACCTCAGAGGACAGCTCAGTTTTCTCTTTTCTGGGGTACAATGAGCTGAATTTCTACTCTCCCCCAAATTTAAGAAATCTCACTACCACGGTAGGCCAATATAAGAACGCTTCCCAATATTGCTTCTAGTCTAAGCTGTGAATTCTTGGGAACTTCCCTAGTACCAAGTTTTTCCTTAACCCCATAATTTTTCCCTGTATGAAGATATCTTTTTCATTGCTTTTCCACTCTGTCCCTTGTGTAGCTCAACAATCCTATCCCTCATGTTCTCATCCCCTAGTCCCTGCCCTTTATTGCTCCGCTCATCGCCAGTTTACTCAGGAGATTTTTATCTATCTCTGCTTCTCAAGGTGAGTTTTGCATCCCTCTTAGGATCCTCTTTAGAGAGTCTTCATCCAGGAACTGGTGGCAGAAATTGCAGTGATTCACAGCCAAGCACTAGCCTGAACTCCTGGAGTCCAATCAAAGAGTGAGAAGAGGGTCCATATGAGCAAAGGGTGTCAAAATCATAGGAGGAAATTTATAGACAACTGAACCAAGCTCATGGAAACTCACAGATTTTAGACCTATAGTTCTGGAGCTTGAATGGCACCAGACTAGGCCATATGGGACATGCATATGGGACATAGTTGTATAGCCTCATCTATTATTTGAGGTGTCTCTGGAAGTGGAATCAGGATCTATCCCTAGTGCATGAGTTGAATTTTTGTAGCCTATTACCTGTGGTGGGATACCTTAAATAGCCTTTGGACCTATAGCTTAGGGCTTGGGCCTGTATCAACTGAATGTGCTAGGCTTTGTTGACTTGCATGGGAGGTCCTCAAAGGAGGGAATGGGACTCAGGTTGAGGGTTAGGAAGATGAGGGTAAGAGGATGGATTGACTAATATTTTATGTGGCCATGAAAATATCAACAACTAAGAGATTTCTGTTTTCCATGTTTCTAAGATGCTTGTGCCCAGCTGTAATAGTTTCTTCTTCTGTTTTATGTTCTGTATTAATCATGTTTTACAGTAAGTACTTTTTTTAACTTTATATATTATGTTAAATAAATGTAAGACAAAAATTGTATTGGGTAAGGTGTTGTCTTGTCTCCAAAATTTCCATGACCTGTTTAGTTTTAGACATTTATTTAACTAGGTTGACAACAGATAACAAAATGACATGAAGCAATGATTGAATCAGGAGGTTCATGTGTCCTGATGAAGTTGTACCAAGAACAGCACAGAAACTCAGAAAATCTCTTATACAGGGAAAAAAGAGGTGGGCTACATGACCTTAGAAGGGGATCTCTTTAGAGGAGCATCTCTGGCTGCAGTCATCTAGGAGGAGGAAACTGTGGTGGATAGTTTCTGTGCACAATAAATTTAGCTGAAGTTCAAACTCCTTCAAAACCCATATTTGTAGCATGGGAAGACTGTTCATTCTTCTGGATCTGATCTGAAGAAGGCCTTGTCATTCCCAGGGGTCATACCCACTGAAGTTCTTGATATAGCTGTGCTCATGTTAATAATACACAGAACTTCATTTACTTTTCACATTAAATCCCTGTGTGAACAAATTTATGTGTGCTTACTATACTATAAGAATAATAAGAGATCTTATCTTTGACTTTCCACTGCTTATATCTCCCTCCTGGGCAAATCTTGTCACCTCTTCAGCTCAGTTCCTTAGTTTCATGAAGACAGCAATCTCTGAGGATGCAAGTTGTGGTTTTGAGTGACTTTTCTTGTTCCTATGAGTCATTGTGTGCCCTAGTAATAGTGCTTTACATCACACTACTCTATCAGCTTGTTAGTACAGGTGGGAATTAAAAATAAGTCTTGTATATGCTTTCAAACATTTTTACTACATATGCAGAACTAGCATGGTTCAGATAAACTTTAGATTTCTAATATAGCTAAAATAATTAAAAATTAATTCAAAAATATACTTATCATGAACATAATTAAGCTGTTAAAATTAAAATATTGTACTGTGACATTAATCTTCCTTTTCTTCCAGAAATCAACATCTCAGAAGTTGGGTAAATGATGGTTCTTGAGGGATGACCTCAACTGCAAGACCAATTTCACTTCAAAAACTTGTGACATGGGTTGTTTCTCAGAGATGTGATTTTTTTCCCTATTGCAACCACAGTTGGTCTAAAGGCAATAATTTCCTGGGCAGGAATCCAATTCTGTAACTATCTCTGTCAGCATGCAGCCTTTATATTGTACCTATAAGACTCAGTCTGATCTATCAACATAAGCTCAGATAGTTTTTCTATAAAGCTTAAGTATTTTCTGAAACTAAAGCATTAGGAACAAAGTTAACAATTGGAAATACCTACAATATATTGGATAATTAAACATTTGAATGTTACAGATACACATACATACTTATATGCATCATACAGGCTTGGCTCTTATTTTACCTTTCAAAATGTCTTCAAATAAATTTCTTTTTCAAACTAGTTTATGTTATTATTATTGATTTCACTACATTCCCTGTGAAGCTTACTGACCTTAGATTTGTGATCATTAGTAATGTGAATGATGCATGGGTTAGCTATAAGGAATTCCTAACTTTTCCAAATGTGGTATCTTTGAATGTACTTATATAAAAGAATAGTCTAGAAAAGACAGGGCAAAAGTTTAAAACTACTAAGGAAGAAATAATTGTTCGCAATGAATGTACCTGATAGAATCATGCACACAGATGATACAAAGTAAAAAAGCACATCCTTAATATTTGAGTATTAACTTTCAATGATGGAAAAGTTTGTATTTGTGTTAAAGATAAATTTATTTTGTTACAGTTGAAATTTCATTCCAACCTCAAACAGAGAGTCTTGGTGACCTTAAGAAAGCAGAATTTTGATAAATGGAATGAGATTCTATCTTCTTACATAGTGAAAATGACTTATCCATCTGAAAAATGTTCACAGCATGTAGACTTTTTAATTTTTCCTTTTCCCATCCTATCCTCCATCCCTCTACTTCTCCCTCATGTTCTCTCTCACCTCCTTTCTATTTCTAGGATAAAAATCATTATAACATATGCTGTTCAGTGGCATGATTAAACAGGTTGATGCTTATTTCACAAGTCAAAGAAAGCTGAAATAACTTAAAACTATTTCTTAAGATATTGCAAACGATAACCTTGATTTTCATCAAAGTTTACCAGAAACATCTTCCAAAATAGGCCTCTCTTTTCCACTCTTTATTTTTTTGATAACCAGTTAGGGGCTCACCATGGGGGAACATTTATTCTTACTCTTTCAGTCACCATTCATTATCTATAGTTCTTCATCTGGGGTTGGGACCCCCAGAGTCTCTTCCACAGGTTTACATGCTAAACGGTGTTGTCACTGTTCAGCTTTTATATTGGTACTAATATTGCTGAAATTATGTAGCTGTAATTTCCAGTCTTATATAAAAGATACATTTTGAGGTAGATATACTGGTCCTCTGGCTTTTACAGTCTTTTTGCCTCTTGTTTAATAATGTTTTCTGAGCTTTCTACTCATGCAGGAGTCTTCTTATGTTTGACAGAAGAACTGGTTCATGATGTCCTCTCAAACAATGATACTGTCAAATATAAAACTCTTTCTTATGTACATGGAAATATTACTTGTTAATATTTATTCCTTATTTATAGTTTCAAATGCAATAACTATTTCTTTTCTAAATAATTATTTGTTATTTTTTGAGACAGTGTCTCACTATATAGTTTTTCTGGCTTGAAACTCAAAGATTTTCTTGCCTTTGCCTCCTTAGAGCAGGGATCAAAGGCATTTGATACCACATATGGCTAATCTAAGAAATTTTTAAATTTAAATTGAGCCACTTGATAAAACAAACACTTATTCAGATTGGATGAACATATTTATGATTTTTCTTCTTCCAAGATTGTTCCTTGAGTAATACTGGACTAAGATATCAATGATACTTTGCTTCTATTATGTTTGATGCTCAGAGTGAAAACTCCAGTACTGCAAAATAAGTTGCAGATTATAAAATATTAGCTGGAATTTAATCCTTTCAGCTTCAAATCAGTTTTCTGTTGCTGAAGGTTAAACTAGTTCCTAAACATTTTAACTAGCTTAGAAGAAGCAAGTACATTTTAAGTCTAGCAGACAGCAATATCCCATGCTCCCTCATGCACATTAGACAGCTCTAATTAAATCCAGGAGTTTACAACCACAAAAGAAATGGTCAGTTGAAATGGCACTTCTTGGGAATGAGAAGGGGCTTAGCATGACAAAGACTAATTCTGAGAGAGGGTAATGTGGTGAACATGTAAAAAATTCATTATATGCATGGGTGAAACTCTCGAGTAATAAAAAATAAACTAAAGAAGAGAAGCCAATTTCCAATCACAGCTAGCTGTAAGGGTAATGCGATTTTAACTGTATGAGGTAAATTTAAATCACTTTAGACATACTGCCATATAATGCTAAAGTGGTTCAGAGTCAAGGTATTGGAAACTTGAATTAAAAAAGAATTTTTTGAAAAATTGTGAATATGGCCTCTTCTTTGAGTTCATTCTCTATTTAAAAACATGGAGTCATAGGTGGGACACAGCTGTCTCAAGATTACATGGTAGAAAGTGTTTATCAAGCATACAGATTTGTCTTCCTCAAAAGACCCTGTTCTTCCTTG
This sequence comes from Sigmodon hispidus, assembly GCA_004025045.1. Taxonomy (NCBI): domain Eukaryota; kingdom Metazoa; phylum Chordata; class Mammalia; order Rodentia; family Cricetidae; genus Sigmodon; species Sigmodon hispidus. The sequence goes on along the minus strand of PVIH01009372.1, from coordinate 74,607 downwards.
GTCTATCATCTTTCACTTTCTTGTCATTTGGAAAATTAAAACATTATGAAAAATTGCATAAATGCTGCACAGGGGCAATTGTCACAACAGTGATATGGAGATTCTCCTAACTGTGAGGACATATATTTTATTTTGGTTTTTCAAGTGATAATAGGTAGACCATACAGAACTCCTGCCTTGGCTTCTAACACAGTTTATTGTCATGGAGTTAATGATATCTTTCATACTGCATTTCAGTAGGAGAAAATGGGCAGCTGTACAGCATCATGACCTATTAAAAATAGTTAATTATCTTTGCTTCTCAATACCAGTAAATTGTTATGTATGATTTTTTTCTCTGATTTTTTTTCTCGAGTCCTGGATACATTCATGTATCCATATCTCATTATAGCAGATGTTGTTAAATCTGATATACTTGTTTGATATTTGAGCCTTTTGTTTATTAGAACTGCTATACAAATTGCAAAATTTAGAGCAATCATTCAGGTCTGAATTGCCCATGTGCAATTTGGCTAGCATGAGTGTCATGTGTAGTACAGAATATGGCATGAATTTAGTCTCTTTGAAGTTAATTGTAAGCTCTTATTGCTATAGTGACTGTAGAATAGTGAGCAAAATACTGCAATCACTGTCATTAAGAGATGTTTAATGGCTGCCTTTAGGTGACACATAGAGCTTATTGATGTAGAGAAAAAGAACATTTCAGAATACTGAACATTTATCATGTGGTACTCCCTATCGGCAAGTTCTTAATTATATTTTAAGACATTCTTTCTGAGAGAAACTGTACAGAATAGAATCAGCTGTCAAATTCCATGATGTTGGTAACAAGAAATGACAGAGAAACATCAAAATGAGCATGTATAGAGTTCACTGTTACCAGTAATACAGTAAACTTTATTATTAAGCATCTTACTGATAAATGACTGAAGAGGCATCAGAGAAATTCTGACTTGTAATAACTGAGTAGGGAGGAAAATGTCAGTCTCTAAAAAAGATCTATTACATAATAATAACACTGTCTATAGCCATAACAGTGAGTGGATACAGGATGACCAGAGGACACAGCTCCTTTCATGTCTGTAGCATCTTCTGAAAAATACTGATGTGCTGTTAGGCCCTGCACAAGCTAGACTGCAAGGTGGACACACTACCAATCTCACAGGTAAAATGCTATCAATAAAAGATTTAATTCATAGGGAGTACATTTTCATAAGCGACTTCAAAAATTTCTGGAATGGCAAACAAACATGTCTGACTTGCATCTTATGATATGAATCATCATCTGGCTTCTCACTGTAAGCATTACTTTATAGTGAATAATTGGTTTAGTTGGTAATTTCAATCTCTATTTTTACATATTGAATGTATAATTCATGTTTAATGATAATAAACTGTCATCATGTCTGTGTTTTAACTCTGTTTTTAATGGTAGTGCTCCATTTTCGAAGTTAATTCAGAGCTTGATGGTGTCATGCTATTTTCATTTAAGTCACCCAACTATCTTGTAGTTTGGATGTTATTATAAATCTAATTGTAAGAGGAGAAGGCTGGCAATAATAAGTTGTACAAGTATAAACCACTAAGAATAGCAGACCTTTTAAATGCCAAATTACATTACTCATTCTCAGCATTATGCTGCCTCCAGGCAAGCTGGTTTCCTTCTCTCACAGAATAAGTCTCTAGAAAGTAAATAATGTATTGCTGCATAAAATTACAGCAAAATAAGGTATGTAAAATTAATCTGTCTTTTACTATTTCACTAACTTTTGAATTAGCCAAAAATAAAAGGATAGGAACATTTAAAAAAATTAAATAACACAAACAGGTTCATTTTTACAAACATAAAAGTCTTATAATTTTGTAATAAGCATTTATCTTTAATTGTATATTAGCATAATATAATTGATATCTATCAAATTTTGAATATGTTAGTCTGTGAAAAGATACTGCAGTAAAGATGTAGGTGTAAGGAAGAGGTGGGCAGATGATTGAGCTGAGCTAGGGCATTTCACTTTAGAAATTCCATTTCATAATGCAAAGAAAATTGTGATTATAAGGAAAGCCAGCCTGAAATGTGAAGAATAAATTTTAAGGTATGAGAAAATATAAGTTATTCCGAGAAATACAAATGTTTGTCAGGTTGGGGTCTTGAATATGGAGAAAGAAAGTGAGAAAGACCTTGAATAAACATTGTATGGGCAAGATTCTGATCTGTGGCACATAGTCCATATCTGATGTGACTGCGCTACTCATTCCAACCTTTCACCAGTGTCACTTGCTGTATTATCTCTTCCACCAACAAGCAAACCTAAATGATGACACAATATGTAACTTAAAGAACTTTTTATGAGTTAATCACTAAGGCTACCTAATCACCCAATCTTGCAGTCAGCTATTCACTTAAAGTTCAGCTCATGACTTCCTCATCATAGACATCTGTGAAGGCTCTAAGGAAGGTGTCTAGTACCTAAATATGTTTAGTCTAATGTGCTATGTCTATGCCTGGCTTCCCTATCATCCTGTCTGTCCAGAGCCACTTCCAACCATCTTTTCTGATCTTCATTGGGGTTTCTGATTGCCTCCTATAACATGGACTGTACTGCTTTGCCAATTATCCTGTCACCACATCCTTAAACCTTAACCTCTCTCATGCCTGCCAAAACCTATCTTTTCATTTCATAATATACATGTTCCCACCCAGGGATCATAGTCCCCAATCATAAGAAAATGGCATGCGTTAATCCAGGATGAACTGGAACACAGACACACCAAATGAATGTGTCACATGTGATTGAAAGGCAGGATTTGTACTCATCTTCACTAAGCAACAAGTCGCTAAAGATTGTTTGTTGTATCAAAACATGGCCATTATTGAGTGCTAACTATTATATTCATGTGTAACTAATTATTCAAGACTCATTTTTTTTTACATTTAACTTTCATTGTATTTTATTGCTTCATAAAAGAATATTTTTTCCTAAATAACTTCAATGCAATGATGGAATTAAATATTTTCTAGGTTATAATTTAAAAACTGTTTAATATTAGGATGAAACAGGAGTGTACAGTTTTAGGGTAGTGACTCTGAGAATGTCTCTTAGATATCTCTTCCCGATATGTCTTAGTTTCCTCTCTTGTTTCTGTGAAAAAAAAGTTATGAAAAAACTCAACTAAATGGAAAAAGTTTTACTTTAACTCAGTGCAATATGGAGAATTTGATGTAGCAGGGGTTTGATGATGCAGGTCACATATTCACAATCAGAAAATAGAGAGATATGGGTGCAAGTCTCTGATAAGTTTCTTTCTCCAATCATAAGGTCCAATATCCCAGCTAGGATCTTGGAAGATGTCTCTTCCAACCCCAATAAAATAATCAAAATAATTAATTAAAAAATATGCCCAAAGACCCATCTTTCAGGTGATTCAAAAATCTTCTTAATTTTGTAATCAAGACAAAAATCAAATGAGAAAAATATCTACCCAATTTAAAACCAAAAAGGAGAAAATGAAGACAGTTAGTGGGGCTGCTGACAAATGAGTATTGGGGCTCCTTTCCCCCCTTCATTATTGATATTATTTCTTTACAATTTTCCTGTCCAGCCATATTGGACTCTTGAAAGAACTATTAGAAGAATAATTATCTCAAGGTATAATTTTACCAAATTCATGATTTCAATTTATTTTTCTTTTTAACTACCATAATTTTCTTTTTCTGTAATTCTTAATTTTATATTAATGTACTACAAATATCGTTATAGGAATAAAAGAACCCACATGCTTATTTTGAAGCTACTGAGGAAGAAATTTAATTTACATGGGATTCATGAATGCTTATGGTTTCAAAGAAGTAAACTTGAGGACAAGAATTTAGAAACAGGAAGGAAGCCCAAAGACGAACTATGATATTGGAAGAACTGGCAACTTGCTCTAGTCTGTGTAAAAATGATGTTTGTAAAACTGAAAAGGCAAGAAATTTTGAGAAAGAATAAAGACTGTGGATACTGTTTTATCTTTCAGTAATAAATAATTAGGCCTGATAGAAAGTGCTTTTAGTTTGTAACAATATTAGTGAGGTATAATGAAAAATGAAAGCAATTCATTTTGAATCTAATAGTCAATCATTATTACATTCCACAGTCAAAATCATAGATTGGTCAATACTTTTCAAAGTTGCTTGGCCTTCTGAAAAGTTAACTGATAAACTAAAAATAATTAACCTATCTATTTTATTTATTTATCTTTTGTGACAAAATACATTATCTCAACTAATTCTGAAATTTCACATCATGTTTACGCATTTTATGATACAATAGTTTCTGGAAGTTAATCTAGCAGAACTAAAATTTACAATCTATATATCAGCTTCTTGTTTACTATAGTTACTGAAAATTATTACTGTGTTGTTATGAGCTTTACTCTTCAATGTATATTTATATAAATAAAACCTAATGTGTGCTACCAGTGTGTTTATGAAATTGACTAAACTCTGTTGTTTTCTCATTTTATTCAATATCTACATCTCTACATCTTTCAGAAATAGACTAAACATTTGCTTTCTGTGTAATGATTTGATATGTGGTAAGAAAATGTGATAATTTCAGTTTAAAATTAGAATCCCATATCCTACTGGACAGAAGAGCACATAGACCTAGTTTTCTAGTTATTTTTCTTTTTAGCTTTTAAATATGAATTTTGAAATGAAGTATACTACTACATTTTGAGCATTTCACACTGAACACAAACACACATAGTTTAATCCATTCACAGAAAAATTTAATATATGTTATGTAAATTGGTTAGGTATGACACTATAATAAATTAAATTTATTCAGCATCATCAATTGTAGAGTTTGTTACTTGCTATTTTTTATTCTCAACTCTTTTGTTCATTGATTTCTAATGCCAAAAAGATAACATTTTTTCTGTTATAACTGTTTTCTTTCCTAATTTGTTACCTTTTGTGGAACATATTTTATCTTGCTGTATTTTGAAAATTTAGGTAAAATTATATATTTAATACATTTTACTACTGAACTTCACTGTGTAGGACACACCTTCTACACTCATTGACTGGTGCTCTGCTAGCATTAGACACAGCAGTCAATTCTCTTGTGTTCTTTTTATTTTTGTTTTGAAGTCTTTTTTTATATCAACATGCTGATATCTACTTCATTGTTTCACAAAATTAACATCAACTTAATAAATAATATCAAATTATGTTAGACACATGCCATAAACAAAAGTCTAAAAACTGAGGAAAATATTCTAGTAGTGGTTGAAGACTACCATGACTGAATCATATTGTTGAGGGTTGAGCAACTCAGACAGGTTTTGATCAGAGCTACAGTTGCCCAACGATTACCTGGGGTGGTACTCACAGCTTACTCATGTGGCTGCAATAGATTTGGCTTTCAGTGTATCTGTAAGGACACATTTATTCTCTTTATGGCATCTTCACATGACAGGATTAAGTCTGTGGGCCCCTCAGAGCATCACTGGAACAAAAGTCAGCAGTCACAGAAAGTGCATGAGCCAACTGTGCCACACATATTTGGTTAAAGAAAAAAATCACAGAGCCAGTTAAGATTTCAGAATGTGAAACAAGTTCCCCTTTCAGGAAGAGCAATGGCCATGAAATTTCTAGTCATCTTTTTCTCCCAGCATTAACTTCCATATCCAAATTATTTTCTTTCTTCCAGAGAAAACAAATAAACAAACAAATATTTGTTTCTGAAATCTCAAACAATATCTTGTTACATAAAGGATTAATGTCCAGAATTTAATAATTTGTGACAAAGACATAATAAAAATTTGTTTATATATTTGACCTATTCCCCAGTTTCTAACACAGAGTTGGTAAATCTCTTGGAATCTTCTTGTCAAAAGAACAACATATTGATCAGTTATTATAGTAGTTAGTCTTGGCAACAAGTTCGTGCTAACAATTTTTCCCCCTTGGTAACTGAAATTCTCATTTATTGACGAACATTACTAGGTAAGGAAGTATACAAGCTTACTCATCTATTAATACAATCTTATATAATACAAGTTAAAGAATAAGACATTGAAAAATCAGTTCTGTTGTTAACACTATTTTTGAGTCAGTTTTACTTACACCTGAACATTTCTTAATATACCCAAGATTCCTGTTATTCGCTTACTAGTATCATTTAAAGTTCTGTAAAACACATACATATCCATGTGCTAATAAAAACAATGATAACACTACTAATCAGGTCCTCAAAGAACCATTAAAATGATCAGGGGTGAGAGATCTTTTCTTTTTTTTTTTCTCATTCTTTTTTTTTTCATTATGAATAATGTGACATTTTCTATCCGTGTATATCCTTATTCAAGGTGTCTTACCCCTCCCACCCCCTCCAGTCACTCTCTCTTCTCCCCATCTCCCCATTTTCTCCCCAGCATGGGCAGGAGGTCCCAAGGTCCAAATATTGCTCAGTTCAGTATACACTCCTGGCGGATCCAGTTTCCTCACCCCAACATCAAGACTGAGTCAGGTGTTCCTCTAGAGGGAGTGGGATCCAAAGTGATACTCCCAGGTGTTTCAGATCCAAAGCTGTTCATTGGTTGTGGTTTGCAGCTTGGACATGCTTTGCATTTTGCTTTTTTTGTTTAGAGTCCACTAATGAGTGAGTGCATCCCCTGCTTATCTATCTAGGTTTGAGATACCTTGCTCAGGAGGATATTCTCCAAATCCATCCATTTGCTTGCAAATTTTAGGATATCCTTTATTCTTACTGCTGAGTAGTACTCCATTGTGTAGATGTGTCACAGTTTGTTAATCCATTCCTCAGTTGAGGGGCATCTAGATTGCTTCCAGGTTCTTGCTATTACAAATAATGCTGCTGTGAACATAGTTGAGCTAATGCCTTTGGAGTGTGAATGTGCATCTTTTCAGTGTACACCCAGAAGTGGTATTGCTGGATCCTTGGGGAGATTGTTTCCTAGTTTTCTGAGAAACCACCATACTGCATTCCAGAGTGGCTGAACAAGCTTACGCTCCCACTAACAATGAAAGAGTGTTCTTCTTGCTCCACAATCTCTCCAGCATAGGCTGTCATCTGTGTCTTTTATCTTAGCCAATCTGACAGGTGTTGGACTCATTAGTTAAGAATGAGATTGTCTGTATTTGCTAATAAGATAGATGATAGCTGGAGTCTCTAGACTGCTTCAGGATTGGAGCTAGTCACTAAGTAGGTGAAGACATAATTGGAAATTAAAGCCTTGAATCCAGACCTCCAGAAATAGGTTGGAGATTCAATTGATTTTTATTATCCAGTGATTTAATCATGTCTTTGTAATGGACAATTAAATTGAAGTATTTCAATAATATCAGAACATTGTTTTCTGAAAGAGAGGTATACCCTAGTTCCATAGGAGCAATGTGCCTTTGCAAAAGAAATTTCTAGACACTTCCTATATACCTCTTAACCTTGTGTTTTTCTTTTTTATGACAACCCAAATACAGTCATCTACACTAAGTCCGGCTCTGTGACCTTTCAAAGGAGGCAGATGTACACCTGATCATAAGAGAACTTGAAGTTCAAGACTACTCTGCAGAAACCCAGATAAATAACACTTTGATACTGGCATAGATAATTGAAGTTTTGGAATGACTTTTGTCTTCTATCACTAACAAGTCAACAAGAAGATAACATCACTATTACAATTATAGTTCTGACTAGTAGAGAATGCTGATTCCTGAAAATAATAACATATGCATTGTTATCCAGGGGTCCCAACATCTGGCTCTGTCCTTAGCAACATGGTATGCTTAGGAAGGGATCATAATACATAAATACACACACACAAACACACACACACACACAGAGAATCTAATAGTGAACCCACTTTGAAAGACTCATCCTACCCTTTCAATAATCTCAAGACATAATATCAACCTGCATTGTGGCTCATGGGAAATACTTGGATGGTTTGTTCTATTTAAAGAAGGAGAACACAGACTATAACATAGAATTGTTTTATAAGACCTCACACTTAACACTGAAACTTCTATAGACAGTTAAAGGCATTGTTCCCTATGGAATGTGTGACTCGTATTCTGTTTCAGTTAGATATACAAACACTATATTCTTAAAATGATAAACCTTTGTCTATAGAGTTATCTGTACTCCTGGTTCTATATGAAAAAGAATATTCTTTCCTGTGAATGAATAGGGTCTGAAATATGGCATGTGAGCCTACTTGGTGAGTGATGGAGGGGAGTAAAAAGGCTGAGTCCTGGATATAAAACTTTAGAGAGAATGAACAAGATTATTTGTTTGCGTGCCTATCTCCCTATCTTCATGGTTTCTTCTTCTTTTCGAAATACCTTAAATTCCATATTCAATTGTGATCTTCACTGTGATTGTGTTTAGAATAGGCTTGAATATTACTTAATCTCTAAGTATATATGTAAAAACATTTATATATGTATTGTTACAAAATATTAATTTAAAAACTGTACAATATTTTTGTATATCAACATATATAACTAAATGCATATATTATTATAGTCCAATACTATTGCTCTGAGGAACTACTTCACAGTGGATAGTTGATGAATTGTGAATATATTTTTAATGTTCTGAGCCTTGAATTCCAATATTAAGACATGGAAAACTCTATTGTTTGCTATGGACCCAGGGTTTTTTAAGATGGTATTATGGATGCTGCATTTCCTATAAGGAACAAAACTCATTGCAGGGTGAAAGGACAAGAAAGTTTGATTATCTATCTATATCTAATCTATCTATCATCTACCTCCAAATTTATCACATATATTAATAACATCTTTATGTATCTAACCTTTTCTTTCTGACTTCGTACATTTTGGTATGCCCCAGGTATGCCTTGAAAATGATTCCCAAAGTCTAATGTTCTGGGAGCCTACTACTCATTATGAGCCTATTCAGAAGTGGTAGACTTCTAAGAGCTTAGTGCACCCTTGGGATGTCTTAATGGAAGCCTCGTGGAAGGCGGTAGCCTTATGAGAGTAAGATTTACAAAAGAACATATGTTCTGGTATGATGCAACTCCAAATATGAACTTTTTGTTATGCAATTGTGAATATAAGATGTTTCATTATAAAATAACCAGTATCAACTACTTTGTTTTGTTACCAGAAGAACTAAGAAATCTTTATAAATGTGTTGAAATATTTATTTGTATTTGTCTATATTTGTGCTTACAATGATAACTATGAAATATGTTCATTTATAATAGATGTTCACACATCTATGTACCATCTAAAATATAATTAACTATTTGAGGACAGGATCTTGTGCCCTCAGCTGTTGATAAGAAGAAACTCTCATTTATAGGAGATTACCTGGCTTTGAGCTGTGTTATGTTCTGAATAATGACTCTAGAAGAACTTAATTATTACTGAGGCAGAGAAGAAATTGGTCTGATTTTGTAAGACTTGCACAAATGTGTCCTTTTGTTACTCTTAAAAACAACTTAATTTATAGAATATGAGTATTCACTGTGTTATGATCTAGAAGTTATGGTTTTAGAAAAGGTATTACTAGAATGCAGAGCTGTGGGAGATTCAGGCTTACATCTATTCAGCTTATTTCTCCTATCCAAGAGTGTGGCTAAGTAGATGTAAATTGATCATGGGAGATGCCTGAACTTTCATGGAATCACAGAGTGCCGAAGCTCTTTTAGATAGGTAGGCTAATTTGGCTCTGGTGATCCCCACAATTATGTTGTTTGAGGCTTGTTAAAGAGAAGATAAACATGAAGGTACTTAAAAAATAAACTTGAGAGAGAATAATGTAGTATCCATAGATGGAGAATATTAATTAAGATTAAGTCTAGCAGCCCCAGAACATTTGAAAAGATTTGGTACATACATTTGTGTCAGTGTCTGCTAAGAAAGTAGAAGTAAAAAGGGTTAGGGTTAGGGTTAGGGTTAGGGTTAGACTTTGGTCCACGAAGAGCATTGGGACTTTGAGTAGAAGATGCTCTATGTAGGTATTGCTTTCTACTGCTTCTAGTTACTTTTGTTTATTGCTGTGACATTTCACAAGACACATTTTGTCTATACTTTTTGTGACCTAAACCAGCTAAACACTGTTATTGTGGATTCAAGTGCTCTGCTTTAATTATCTTATTCATTAATTAGATTTTATGTCTTCAATTTAAATAACCAAATTTTATTTAAATAACGAATGAATTATACAATTATAGCCTGGAAGATCCCCAAATGTCCATTATAAATGTAGGTTCTTCAAAATATTGATACATGAAATTAATACAGTTTCAAATAGAATACTCAGTGGTATACTAGATAACCAAACAGAATATGCATACTTACAAAATTAATTTGTATATATGTTGCAAATACTTCTTTTAGAAAATTAGAGTTGCTAATGTTTCATTGTTGATTAAACAGTTTGAAAGTAATGTAAACATTTATTTCCTTCAAATTAGAATGTTGCAACTACATACAGCACATGTCATTGAAGCATTAGTGGGAGACTGGTAAGGAGAGTAAAGTCACTTGCTACCAAGACTGAAGACCTGAGATCTATCCCTGAGTTCCACATATAGTAAGGGGAAAAAAAATCTTCTACAAGTTGTCCTTTGATGTTCACTTATGAGTTTTGGTATGCACACACACACACACACAAATAAATAAGTATAATTAGAATATACCCATGTTCACCTATATTACTCTTATTTAAATATTTGGAAAATATCGTATTTCATTTTCACAGAAAAATTTCTGTGAAATTGGTTTATTGAGATCCTATCATCCATAAAATAGGGAATAAAGAAAATTCACAATGACAGTATGGAATATATAAAATTCAATTTGTACCTGGTCAAAATATAAACTTGCTTAATTGATTTGGGGATTATTTGATTAAAAGAGATGTGGTGCTGTGCCCTGTGTTGAAGATGGTAAAGAAAGAAGAAGAGTGATAGACTAAGTAGTTCTTCTAGATAAAATAGATGGATAAGACAGGAGTACTTGAGAGCAGAGCATCATATCATAGAACATTATAACTGAAGACATGCTGTTGGTATTGTGGGTGAAATAATAATGTTAATTGTGCATTTAATAGTGTTCCACTACACTACATTTTCTTACTGTTAGGTTGGTCTGACAGTTATATAGGAGAATATTTATGTTTTGAGGGACGTATATGATACACTATTTATAGATAAGTGTACATCATATCAGGTAAAAATCTTCTCCCTGTATATGTATTTGTATATTTCTATACATGCAGGAAAGTGAAGAATCAGCCTAACCTCTTTACCTATCTGTATTCCTTTTTATCTTCTGTTCACCAAACAATTGAGATTATGTTAAGGTGATAGGATAATTTAATGTGGTTCTTATATATTTAATTTTAGGAACAGGACAACTAGAAAATCATTTGAAATAAAGAGACTTGTGGCCAGAGAAAAAATTCTAATTTAAATATATCACTTGAAGCATTTAAGTTTGTATGTTATAGTTTATTTTTGTTGAGTTTGAATAGTAACTCAACACAGAGAGAGTTGGATAATATACAAAAGACCTGGGTTTCCTTTGGTTCATCTTTTTTCTGCTCTCCAGCTCATGGCCTCACAGGCTATAAGTTGTGCAATGATATGCGTTAGTTGCATTGAATGTTTGTCAGCTCCCTTAGAATCCAATGCACTCCATTTATTAACATCACTAGAGACAGTTCTGCTCATGTAAATATATTTATTTAATTCCAGTTACTTAGATGGACCTTCTCTATCTTTATGATTTTCCTGTTATATCCCTTTATAGCTTCTCTCAGAACATGTGTTTGTGCTCTAACCACCCATGAACCTGCTGAACTTACCTTTCTACCAATTGCTGCACTTCATGAAGCTCATTCTGAAATTTAACCTCTCTCATTATTCAGTTTTTCCAAGGAAATCTAGATATAGTTCACTATTCTTCTCTTTCCATTGTCTTCACACTCCTGTTTAGAAACATTTTTTGTTTTCTAGATCTGGAAGAATAAGGAATGTGTTTAGCACCTTAAGGAGTAGACTCCATATGTCATGGGATGCACAGATGCCCTACACTGGATAATTGCTTCACTAGTTCCAGAAGTGTTTCTGAGATTCAGGAACACTGGTATACTAGAGCATTCCTCATACTCCCTGTCATACGTCCTGAGGCCAATTTCATTTGCTTATAACATGTATTATTATTCAAAATGCTAGTTTTTGGTAAATACATTTTTTGAACCAGTGCCCTTATCTGTACCCTCTAAAGCCTTTATGTACCTATTTTCATGCCACACATATATTACTTTGCAAAGATGTGTATAATATGTGTGTCCAGATTTATAAATGATTAAAATGTAGACATTTTTATTCCATCCATTATGTAAATTTGGGGGAGTATGAAGTAATTGCTGATAATCTGTATTTTTCTATCATAGACCTGAAATACAGCACAAACGAATGCTTCTCTGTCCTCTTGAAGTGCATGGTAAAGTTAATTAATTATATAATATCATCAGGGTGCTTTTAGTTTAAAAAAGTAGGAGCACAGATATATGCTCTTAGGGATGTATCTATGGAGAAAGCCACAAAAGCATGCATTGGATGAGCATGACAGGCAGAAAAAAACAGCAATCTAAATGACTTGAGACAGGAACACCTTCACCAGTGAGATGGGCAAAGTGTCTAAAATGAGTAATATTGTGAGTGACAGATTGTGGTTAGGAGGTGTCTGCAGCACTGTGTCTGTGGCAATGAGACTTCAGAACAATATGAGAGGCTTGGACAGAAAACTAATGTGGTCCATGTTTTAAATTCAACTCTCTGGCTTATGTGTAGAAAATTATTTGAAGAGTAATAAAATTAAAAGGAAGTTATTTACTTTTAAAAAAAATCACTATTTCTCCCATCAAAGTCTGCAATGAATGTGGTCTGTCTGTCCCCATGTGAGTTGTGTTGGTGTATTTGTGTTCTTTTTTCATATCTTCAGTGTTAAGATCAGTTAGATAATTAAAGAGGAGCAAAAAGATGAAAATCAAGGAGGCTCCTTTTTTTACAGGTGTCCAAACACTTCCAATCTCACATACATTTCTTTTTGCCCTTTCCATCATTTTATTCTATGCACCTGAAGAATCCTAAGACACAACATATACCTAGTTGAATTGATGAAATATTGGTCCAAAGATCACTCTAGAAATGTGAGAGTCTAACAAGAATGGAGACCTACACATCAAAGGCAAACGCTCTAGGGACCCCACAAGACAGGAACTTGGACCTATGGACTGCATATTGTACCTCAGGCAAGCTATAGGTCTGATGTTAAGAGTGGATCAATTTGCTTCACAGATCATAGAACATTTATAAGTTCTTAACTGTCAGAGTTGAGGTGAGAGTCTCAGGATAACTAAGAAGGTCACAAAAATAAAATTGTTAGCACTTAGGCAGAGACAACACAGTTTTATTGTTTTTCCCTAAAGAGATATGGACAGGTATATTTTCCAAAGCTATTAGGAAGTTGATGAAGGTTCCACACTACATGCCATGATATTTTTCTCATTTAATTTACATGCCATGATATTTTTCTCATTTAATTTACATGCCGTGATATTTTTCTTATTTAATGTAGCCTTAACAATGTGGAGGCTGGGATGTAAACTCATTCTTACACAGAGTTGAAAACTAACATAACTTTAGAAAAACTATTAATTGATTCTTTTAAATTGTTTATTTTCTTTGAATAAAATGACATTAAAAACTTTTTATTAAAAATTAAAAATTAAGTTTCCATAATTTTCATGATTACCAGATTTAAAATTCAAGAACCTTAAGCATTTCACTGAGAAGTATCAAGCTTACTAGTCTCATTTATCATTACTAACATGTTAGAAAGGAGTCCCTTAAAACATGGTAGTCTCTAATTCTAATGTATATCTCATTGGTCTACCTTGCCTATCTTTACTGTTGCACAGCTATAGCTACTTATTTCAGTGAAACTCTTCAATAATGTAGCCTTTGCCTATGGATCTTTGTTGGTGGTAAAAAAGTAACCTGTACCCACAATACTGCCATCTTGGGTGAGAATGACATTTAAAAAATTCTTTTATGCTACAAGCTTACCTTTGGTCTCACTCTTCCGATATTTAGAACTGATTTATTTATTTTAATTTTATGTGCATGTGTGTTTTGCCTGCATGTCTATGTATGGACCCCATGACTATCTTCCCTTCAGAGTCACAAACAATTGGTAGATTTCATGTTGGTACTGGTAATCAATTCTGAGTCACCTAGAAGTATAGCCTGTGTTCTTAAGCCACTGAAGCATCTCTTCAGTTGCCTATTCTTTTAATTTTGGAGGTAGTTGCAAAATATGTGCCCAGTGCAAATAATGGAATAGAAGTCTTCCAGGTATTGAAAATGTTTTGTCTTTGTACCCTTCCTCAACATATTTACCATCATAGTCTTACCATCTATGAGTTGGTGAAGATACTTCCTGAGGCTCTTCTTCATAGCAGTATGGCATCATTGCAATTGATAAAATCATATCTCTTTTCTACATTAAGCAAATTTATTGTTTTTCTCATCCTTTTTCCACTGATATTCCTGTTGCTTACCTCTCATGTGCGATCATGGTTGTAAGAAGTTTCTGGTCCAGACTTTTGGGCCTAGCTCTGACATTCTAACCCACTCTCAGCCCCACTGCTACTTAGCACCAAATAATCACACAAAGGTTTATATTAATTTTATATTGATTGACCTAGGGCCCAGGCACATAATTTAACTCTTTCATCTTAACTCAACCCATGTTTCTAATTTTGTTGAGCCATGCAGCTCAGTACTTTTTCTCAGCAGCATTTCAAATTCTTTCCTCTGTATTTTCTTGCATCTCTGCTATGTTCTTGTTTCTTAAGTTTTCTTAGTCTTGTACCTCTGCCTACACTTCCTGTCTGCCTTTGACCAATCAGCATTTTTATTCAACCAATAGGCAGGATAGTTATTGACAATGCAATAACGCAACCCCTGTTATGTTTCATCCTGATCATTATTGCCTATGTTCAGTTTGCTCTGCCTGATGTTGTAGTGCTGACAATATGGATCATGCTGCTTTCTAGGCTCTTTTGAACTCAGGGTAAAGTGACGGTGAAAGTCTGGAGTGAACAGTATGGGGTTCTCTGGTTCTAATTTTACTTCTGCTATCTATCTAACTCCATGGGCCTCTTTAAATTATGAGACACTTGCTACTGACTAGAAGCCTATAAAAATCATTGGCCACAGATTAGTACATTTTTCTCTATTATTGTTATTTCTTAGGAAAAATTACTAGTGAAATTAAGAGATCACCATGTTTTCACTATGCAATGTACAACTACAAGGAAGTTGGTGTTACAGGTATTTTCAGTGACATATGCAACCAGAGTTCAGAGATTGATAACTGGTTACTGTCAAATTATTACTGCAGTGCATCATAGCAGTTAATTATTTTCATTTATGGTTTATAAGAATACCTCATTGCTTCACTAAGTTGGCAAATTATTCCGTATTTAGTGTATGTGCACATAATTTTTAGTATATTTTAACTTTCAATAGCTTGTTTGTATAACTTTCATGCTTATAAACAATCAACTAGGTAAATATATGTATTTTATTAATAATGTTCCTAGTTATACTTAAGTTTTTTGTTTATAAATACTTCTTTTAGATTAATTCAATTTATTTGACATTTGATTGTCTGTATATATGTATGTGTAGCACGTGCATGCCAGATGCTTATGAAGGTCTGAGAATGTGTTGAGTCCTCTAGAGCTAGAGCTAAGAAATTTTGTGAGTCACCATAAAGATGCTAGAAGCTCAATCTGGGTTCTCTTTAAAAACCATTAATAGCTGAAACATCTCTTTAGCCTCTTGCCTATGCTTCTCTTTTTGGAGACAGGATTTTTCTGTGTAGCCCTAACTATTCTGGAACTTACTCTGTAGGTCAGGCTGGCCTCTAATGCACAGAGATCTGCCACTGGAGTGCAGGGGATTAATGAGTTCTGCCACTGTTGCCCAACTTTCATGCTTACACTTTTAAAGATTATTGCTTGACTCTATAACTAGCACTGGAATCTTTCAAATTGTTGAAAAGTTCAAAAAGTTAAGTCATATTCAAATGGGCCATTGCCATTCAAAATTTATAGGATGAAAGAAATAGAGTGGATAAAGAATAAGCTCAGATGCTTAGGTTAGTTCATCTCTGGTGAATTTTCATCAAAATAAATTTAGTATTTTTATATAAGATATTAGAAACTAAAATAATGACTAGATTGTTGTTCTTGTCCATTTGAAACAAGCTTCAATTATCCAGAAAGAGGAAATGCCATTGAGGTAATGTCTCCATTCCGATTATCTGTGAGTTCCTAGTACACTGTGGATGGTGTCACTATGTGTAGGAGGTACTGGATGATATAAGAAAGCAGTGTGAACAGGCCAGAGGGAGCAAGCAGATAAGAAGCTTCCCTCTATGTTCCCTCTGCTTCAGTTCCTGCTTCCAGGTTTCTAACTCAAGTTCTTGGTCTGTCTTTGAGTACCTGGCCTGACTTCTGTCAGTGATATAATACAACCTTGAGATCTGTCAGCTGAAATAAACTCTTCCCTGCCTAGTAGCTTTTGATTATAGTGGTCTATACAAGAAAAGAATTAGACAAAAAGTAAGAAGGGAATAAAAAGAAGTTAGTAGATGCTATGAACAAAGAAAAAACATCTTGCATCCTAGTTCACTCAGCCGTGATCCAATGAAAGGATATGAGCATCCAGGACACTGGCAGCTCAGGACTAAGTGACTAATACCACAGGGAACATAGATTTTGCAATTCAGAACAAATTCTCAAAATATAACTTATAATGTCTGTTTTATATATACAATTAATCTTTTCTCTCTTAAAAAAGTACTAAAATTGATCAAAATGTGTTCTTTACTCTTAAATTATGTAACAAAGCAAATGAACCTGCAAAATGTGTATAAGCCAGTGGTAATAAAAATATAATTATTAAATAAATTTTTATTTTTAGAAATTATGCATTTATGTATCTTGTAAAATAATAGTGCACAGTGAGTCATCAAAGAACTAGCAAAAAGACACATAAATTGTCAAAAGTGTTCCTGGGGAAGCTGAGGCACAGGAACTGTGATTTTTGAGGACAGCAAGGTCTATAAAATGAGATCATGTCTCAAACACAACAGTAGAATGCAGAAATAAATTTTCTTTTAGATTTTCTGTTCATATCTGTAGTTTCTAAATTTTATAAACCTAGTATAGATTGCTGATGCTATACAGGATTTTAGCATTGTCCTTCATTTCCTGCAGAGATACAGTGTTTTCTTTTCTCAGCACCAATGTCACAGTAAAATCCTTAGTGACTATCAAATCTGCAATGGGCTGTGCCAAAGAAACCTTAAGGGACAATAGAGATGAAACAAGGTTCTCAAATATTGCTGCACAAGCTGGCAGGGGAGTGACAGTGTACAGGAAAATCACATGCCGCCTGCCAGGAAGCAAGAGTAAAACCTGGCAGAATGTGTTATATGAACCATGAAGCTCTATATATTTCAGTTTCCTTATTCTTATTAAAGCATTCATTCTTTCATTGTGAAGGCCAGATAGATAAAAGAATCAAAAGTACAGATAAAGAGAAAGGGATAAAAATCATAATTATGAGAAGAGGTGAATGTTCTACATTCAATGTATCATAAACCTTAATAACCTGCAAGTCTTTCTAAAAATCAATACTTGTAAATAGTGCTCTTCACCACGGGCCTGGCATTTTCATGCTGTGTGCCTGGAAAGGGTCTTAAAAAATAGTTTTGCAGGGCCAGCAAGATGACTTAATGGGTCATTAATGTCACCAAACCTGGGTTCAATCCTCACATATTACATAGCAGGAAAGAACAGACTCCCATAATTATTTTCTGACTTCCACAGGAGTGCTCAGCAGACATGTGAATGTGAATGAGCACACAAAATAAATAAATAGATGGATGAATAAATAAAGTTTAGACAAGTGTGACTTGATAAGGCAGATGATCACATAGAAGATAGTATAACTAACACAAGGGAAGTCTAGAAAAGCACATGAAAACCTACTATTTTATAAATATACATATAATATACACACAAATTTAATAAAGGTCTGCTTAGTAATTACTTTAACATGGCTGTGATAAAATACCTCGATCAAAATAAATTTAAGGAATAAAGAATGTATTTTGGTTTTCAATCCAGAAGTATATAGTCCATTAAGAAGAATACAGCATCTCATTATGATAGGAAACTGCCTGCTCATTTTTCTTTTCTTGACTTGACAACAGATCTATTTTATTCAGAGATGCTGAGATCCATGATCAAGTTGTTGACAGAGTTATTCTCTTCTAACGCCTTTCTTTCTGCCTTGAGGTCAGGAAAGCTGCCTCTAACTAGACTCCCATGACAGTTTTCGTTTTGTGTAGGCATTTCTAGTAGTTCTCCTTAGAGCAAGGACATCAGCTATACTTAATGAGAATTCAACCCTGATGACTTTTATGACCTCATGTAACATTTGTTCCTTCCTAAAAGACCCGCTTCTAAATACAATCACATGGTAGGGCATGCGGAAGACTAAGGTTAACATATGGGGTCAAAAGGGAACTTAATTTAGGCTGCATTGAGTTTTAAACATCCACCAAACTCTCAACTGGGTGTTTTGAAAAAGAAAAAAAGATATTTAAATTGCTTTCAATTATAATTGTTTTAATTTATTTGAATGAATTTGTTCTTTTTGCTGTTGTTTCCTTGTGGGGGCAACCTTCAGAGAGCTCAGACTGACCTTAAACCTGCTATGCATCTAGAGGTGACTTTTTTTTTAATGAAAAAAAAAAGATATTTTTGTGGGCTTTGCATCATGCATCCCAATTGCATCCATCCATTTCCATTCTCTTCATTGCTATCCTATGCCCTTGCCATTCCCCTCCCCCACAAAACCCCAAAACTCAAAAGCAAACAAAATAAATCAAAAAACAATAACAACAAAACTAACACACACACACACACACACACACACACACACACATACAAACAGAGAGAAACACACACACACACACACACACAGAGAGAGAGAGAGAGAGAGAGAGAGAGAGAGAGAGAGAGGCTCAGTGGAAAAGCTGTAGTATGACAGAATCACACATTATGTCTTTTAGCCCATACATCTTAAAATTATTCATTGCAATGAGTCCTTGTTCTAATTCAAGCTCTCTGGTTTCAGCTATAACCTAGATAGTAATCCCTCTCTGGGATTCCTCTTGAATATTCCATTGCTGTCTTGTGTGCAGATTTGGATCTGTAGGTTGGGCCCCTTCATGTGTTTCATCAGTTTATAAATGAGGAGGATATTGGGATAGGCCAAGACATAGCCCTATATCTGGGCCTCTGTGGTAGCTGAGTTAGGTAACCTGCCAGCTTTCCCCCATTGACAACAAACAGGGTGGGCAGTACTTCCTTGGCAAGCTCACCCACTTCAGCAGACTATAAGGAGTGGGGCCAGTTCCCCTGCTCTTATGCTTTCTGGCTCTTAAAGCCTGGTCACCCATACCCACACAATCAGAGTTAGTTCTACTGCTTTCTAAATTATTCTAATTGGTGAGGTGCAAGGTCAGTTATCCTGTTCTCCTGCTTTTGAGGCCAGCTATCTCATCCATGCTACCAAATGGCAGGCAAAGGGGGCTTGTGTCAACTTTTCTTCTGTTATACTCTCAGGATGCAGAGAATAAGTGTCTTTGAAGTGGCTCGCCATATATGAGACACCCATATTATACCTTCTCTGCCCAAGAATCAGAGAACACTATGTAAAAGTGTGTGGGAAGAGGAGAAATTGTAAGCAGAGAGATTCCAGATAAGTGGGTGAAAAACATTGTATTTTAGACATGTCAGGATTGTTCATGAGCTTAGTTAGCTAGAGTTGGCTGCTGACAATCACACCAATTAGTATTCTGAAATTCATAGGAAGGATCACAGAAGCTCAAAATTCTAGGTGAAGATATATTGCAAATTCATGGCTGCTACAGGAAGGAAGTCAAACTTCTATAGTTGCATGGTCCTTTCGAATGACCTTGCTCCAGAAGGCTCCCTGAGCCCAGGTGTAAATGAGCAGCTCAGTGCATTATAGAAGGAAGAGGCATGAAGCTGTGAAAAGGATAGAAATGAGGATATGGGAGGAGTTGGGGGACATAGTTGTTTAATCAAAACAAATTGTATACATGTGTTAAACTCTCAAAGAACACATAAAATATGTTAAAAAAGAAAAAACAGACTAATTTTGGAATAAATTCCAAAGTTCAAATTTTCACTTTCTAAAATGTATCCGAGGATTATTCACTGTAACTTGAAGTTAGACTTCATTTTTAGTAGAGGCTTTCCATTCCTTAGAGCTAACATCAAACATGGGAGGCAATTTCACAGGGACTCAGCTAGTGACTAAGAATAACTCATTGATTGTTGGCATAACAGCAGATGGAAAGGCTAAGTGTTCACTTTGTAGTGGGCTCCATGTAAAATGACAAAACAACAGTACTTGGAAGAGGGGGAAAAAGATGTTTAAATCTAAAATTGGTGAAAAAAAACCTCTGCATTTGAAAGTGCTGGGAAAATTGGTACAAATTTCCTGAATATGAATGTGGAGTAAAGAGATGGGATTTAGGTAGGGAAGCACAGTAATTCTTGGCTCTAAAATTTCCTGTACAATAAAAAACAAAATTTCCAAAGAGATACTGAGAAAATTTAGGAGACATAAAAATTGCCTCATACTGGACAAGAGTAGGATCCTGTATTAAATGTGACAGACTCCCCAGGTGGTAACACTGTTCTTTCTCAAAGAACAAAATATGAATAAACATGTTCACAATTATAAGGTATCATTTCATCAAAAATACAAAAGAAAAAGATACATAAATTATGTGTTCTGATCTATGAAATTTGATTTAATTCAAGCATTTATTATTATTTTATGTATATGGAGGGTGTGTACCATACTGTCCATATGAAATTGGAACACATCTTTGTGAATTCAGCTCTATCCTCCCACCTTCATTTAAGCTCTGAGAATTGAACTAAGTTGTTTGGAATGCATGGTGAGTGCTTTTGCCTGCTGAGCAAGGTAAACTTACACAATCACACAGGAGAATTCAGTTGCACTACATAATATCTTCTTGTGATTGGTTCTAGTCACCACCTGTTCATTAATATTAATTTTTATGAATCTATTTTTAGCTTTATTTAAGTGGCAGAATATAAATTATAATTTCTGGGTGTCTGAAATATTTTACTCATTGTCATGTTTGTGGGATATACATATATTGTTTCATATAGCAATATCATGTCATATTGGGCTGATGAGCCATATGCTGAGGGAAGTTGCAAGTGTGGAATATGCCAGGCCAAGAGAGGCTATGTATATTGCATATGGCAAGACTAGAAGTGTGGGGCTACCAAAACTTTAGAGCCCTGTTAATTATATTATTAGCTTTGGATTAAGGATATGAGAGTCCAGAGTTTGGTGTCTGTCACGGTGGAATTTGTTTTTTTTTTTTCATTTATGCAATTTTTATTGTTGTTTCTGAGTTATTTCAGTTTGGTAGAAGTATAATTCTGAATTATATGTTACATTTTAGAGTAGATAGCAATCATTAAAAATTGATTTTAAAAGTATACATGTTGTACAACAGTCCTGGGGTTTGAGAGTTAGGATGAATGCATTTTTATGTTATTAGGTATTATTTTGGGGCCTATATGACAATAGACAGAAATATATTAATTCGATCAGCATGTCTATTAATTTGGCAATATATAGCTCTGATAGTGTTGTCAACATGACAAAATCTAGAATCATCTGAGAAACAGGCTTCTGAGCACGCTAGCAAGGATTACATTGGGATTCTGTTAGTTGATGTGGGTAGAGCTACCTGAACTATGAACAGGGCCATGGCCATTCCCTGAATGAGATCCTGGGTTACATAAACAGGGATACGTAACTCAGCAGCCCATGCATTCATATGTCTCTGTTTGCTCATTATTGAGATGTAAAGTGACCAGGTGCTACAGCTGCATTGCTGGTTTCTCTGCACAGTTACTGTGAATTAAAATAAGCCCCTTCTCCTTTAACTTGTTTTTTTTTTTTTTTTTTTTTTTTTTTCTGACATATTTTATCACAGGCACAGTGAAAGAAACAAATACAAGAGTCAAATTGAATTTTTTGACTCAGAATTCTCTATGAAATGAGTATTATATAATTTATTTACTGCAATTATATATTGAAGTTTTAGTTTTCTTGCCATATGAAAACAATATTTTCAGCTTGCAATTATATATTTTGTTTATTTTTGAAATTTTTATAATTTTTTTATTTCCTTCCTCGAAGACCTTCCATCCCTCTCTCTCTTTTAAATTTATGACCTTTCTTGTCATTATTATTCTATGCATATATATTAATTTTATATAAAGTGATATATATTACGTATGTATGGTTTTTGACAAAGTGTTTGTGCTAAGTTTTACCTTCCTTAGTTAGAAGCATGCAGAATTCATCTGTTTCACTTGATAACTGATGAACCCAAGTCAGCCAGCATCCTTGGCAAGCAGGTCAGTCTCCTTGAGATTTTAATCAAATGTCTCTCATAGCTATAAAGTGAAGCCCATTTTCAAATGATTTTCTTCATTGAGCTCATTCTGTCTAGGTGTGTTCAATGTCCTTTGGCTACTGGGTTGTATGTCAGCCCCCCCATTGAAGCGAGTAAACTTAGCTCAAGAAATCCCATTTTATATTCTAGTAGGCATAGAGATAAAATAGAGTTCAGTTTCACATTCCTGGCAGGGACTTGCCCAGTTCTAAGAGAGAATGAGCTTTGCACTAAAGACAGCTGGATGATCCAACCCTCAGGCAGTAAAATCCTGCCAGCCACACCACCCAGGTTGGGTCCAGGAATGTTAAATTGTAAAAAGTCCCTGAGCATGAGTTCATTCACAGCACAGCTACACACTTGACCCCAACTAACACTTCCTTGTGGTTTTCAACTATAAAAAACTTGTGTAACTTGGGGTGCTCAGTTCTTCCCTGCACTGTACCTCCTGTAGGTTTGAGGAACAAGCTTCTTGCATGGCTTGTATCGTGCTGACACGAAACCTTGCTGTTGCATTTCAGACGTCTCTGTCTCTGGTGGTTTCTCTGGGTGATCGAGATTCAGACATTACACCTTGTGTAGGATTTTTTGTTCATTTGTTTCTTTTTTCTTTTTTAATTAAATAAGTATTACTTTCTTTGTTAGGTGTAGTCAAGAATTTGCCCATGTCTGTGGCTTATATTCCTCACAGGAAGCAGAAAACCTATCTCATAAATGTCTTATAGCAATTGATAATATATATAATGATATAATATTTGACAATAATATAATAATTGATAATACATATCAATTTTCTATGTTTTTTTACATATTCATTGTTTACTTCCTCATGCCTCATAATTTTTTGAAAATGAAAATGACTCTTACCCCTTACATGAATATCCAGTTGATTCAGTGAGAAACTATGTCCATTCCGTCAATCTTGCTGTGAATTCAGTTTGTGTGTTATTTCATATGCGATTTTGTATGCATGTAAATATTTAAATCTGTAAGGATTTAAGTCAATGTATTTATATATGGATTTATGTATTGAGTTTTGTGTTTGTGTTTATGTTTGCAAAAGACGGTTTGTATTTTATCAGTTTATATATGTGTGTATGTGTATGGGTCTGTATGTATGTGAGATTGTGTGCAGGTTTATATTTTGGCTTGTGTATGTGTTTCCAAGTTTATCTTTGTGTTTTTTTCCAGTGTGGAGGTTTATATGTAAATTCATGTGTGGGTCTGAGTGTATAGGTCTGTGTTTTGAAATGTGTGGTAAAGTTTGAATTATATGTATGGGTTTCTGGGTGTGGGATCTTGTAAGGTTTATGTTCATGACCATGTATGGGTATGTGCATAATTATATTTTTAGACTGTGTGTGAGTTTGCAGTATAGATTTTATGTAAGTTTGTATTAATATACTTTTGAATGTACACTACATTTATATCTGTGTATATTGTATATGTGGGATCACATTGGGATTTACATATATGAGTTTATTTCTGTGTTTATATGTGTTGGCTTATCTGTAGGCTTCTGCACTATTTGTGTCCATGTGTGTGTATGTGGATATATATTACATATTTAATAAAACCTGAATGTTGGGGAGAGAGTACAGACAGCTCAGGAAATTCTTAAACCTTGAATACAAAGATAAATAGCTGAGTCAGTCACATACACCTTTAAACCTAGCACAGGGAAAGCCGGGTTTGGTGACCATCACCCTTGATTCCATAACTCCAGAGACAGAACTTCTTCTGTCTGGAATGGGAAAAGGTATATAAGGGCTTGTAGAAATCCAGAGAGAACAGAAGTGACTTGGAGAAGCAACTGGCAGAAGCGACTGACAGAAGTGGCCAGGAGCGAGGCTGAGAAAGTTGCAAGACAGCTGGGTGAGAATTGACTATGGTGCGTCCTCTCTATAATATTTCAGCCTTCTCCTGATATTTGGCTCTGAGTATCATTATATGTGGATTTACTTAATGATACATTTTATTTGCAATCTATGGGATTGTTGTACCTGAGAGCATAGTTTATTATTAATGAGAAAATTAGTCAAAAATTCTTGACCGCTCCAAAGCCAGTGAGTGGAATTTTGAAGAGACATAAAGCACATGGGTACTCACAATGCTGTCTCATACAGGAGAAGGAGTGAAAACCGGGAACTGTCTTTTTCTAGACTGGAAAAATGGCAAATAAATGTCAATTTCAAATTTGACCTTTAATCAACATAGTTACCAATCATTCTTTTTGTAAAATGCCCACTAAATATATTTTGTATCAAAAAGGTATTATGTCCAGATTTTCTCCTAAAATTGTGTGAAGTAAAAATTTTGTAAGTATTGATAGTACACCACCATTTTCACTGGGGACTGATCATCAAAATTAGATGTTAATATTTGGTGGAGGAGCTTGAGTTTAATGAACTTGATAATTACTGTTATTATTCATCCAAGTATTTAACGTCTCAAATTATACCAAAATTGAAAGGTAAAGCTTATTGTCTTCTTCTTTCTGGTTGAAGTGTCTAGCAAGAACCTGAAAGTAAGCCAAATGTGCTCAGTATAGTTCCAATTATTAATCTTGTAAATTATATAATTTGCTACTATGCAAACTTTACAGATTACACTTAAGAATATATATGCATACACAGATATATATCTGTATATTAATCCTAAAATATCTAAATTATTAATTAATGGGGAAGAGATAAAGTGATGGGGAGAAGAGAGAGTTGCTGGGGAGAGGAGGAAGAGAGTCTGAACAAGGGGATACATGGATAAAAAATATGACTTTATTCATAATAAAAATAAAAAATTGAATATGAAAGAAAAAAAGGATTGGAAAAAATTTATGGGCAGATTTAGGACAAAAAAGTAAAAAGAAAATAATAATTGAATTGTAATCTCAAAAGTAAAAAATGAAAAAAATTGTCTAATTTACTCTAATTATGAATTTGATGCTTTCATTGTTTTTTCTCAATAATGAGACATTTGAACCAGAGGATGAGGCTGGTGGTCAGGCAAATAGCTTAATATTTCCCTCTTCTCAGGTGTCTCTGTCTACTAACTAGTAACATAAAGAATGTACATTTTAAGCTGGCTAGAAATTTTGGGTAGTTTGTGGGTAAGCCATTGATATATTCAGTTATCATCAAATCTGTGTAAGGCAAGAATAGAGAGATAATTGAACTATAATGCACCTTTGCTTTGTTTTAAAGCATGAGTTAGAAAATAAGAATAATAATGATAAGAAAGCTTAATGGTGATGTGTACCAAAAAGAAGATAAATAAAAGGTTTTAGAAAGATGGAAGGTTATTTAGGGTTTTGGACTCTAGTTTCTTGAGTTCACTATATATTTTAGAGATCAGTCCTCTGTCATTTGTAGGGTTGGTGAAAATCTTTTCCTATTCTGTAGGCTGTAGTTTTCTTTTAATGACTGTGTTCTTTGCCTTACAAAAAGTTCTCAGTTCCAGAAGAATCAAAAAATGCTTTCAGAAATAAAAAGGGAATTCTCAGCATAAGAATTACAAATGGCTGAAAGACACTTGAAAAAATGCTCAACATCTTTAGCCATCAGAGAAATGCAAATCAAAGCAACTTTGAGATACCACCTTACAGCTTTCAGTATGGCTGAGATCAAAAACACAGATGACAGCCTATGCTGGAGAGGATGTGGAACAAGGAAAACACTCCTCCATTGTTGGTGGGAGTATAAACTTGTTCACCCACTCTGGAATGCAGTATGGTAGTTTCTTAGAAAACTGGGAACCACTCTCCCAGCAATACCACTATTGGGCATATACCCTAAACACACACATTCAGTCCCCAAAAGCATTAGCTCAACTATGTGCATAGCAGCATTATTTGTAATAGCAAGAACCTGGACAACCTATATGTCTCTGAACTGAGGAATGGATTTACAAGTTGTGGTACATATACACAATGAAGTACTACTCAGCAGTAAGACAAAATGATATCCTAAAATCTGCAGGTAAATGGATGAGTTTAGAGAATATCCTCCTGAGTAAAGTATCACAAACACAGAAATATAAACAGGGGATACACTCACTCATTAGTGGAATTTAAGCAAAAACATTCTTTTTTTATTGAAAGATGATGGGTGAATAAAGTGACTTAAAACACACACACACACACATACACACACATACACACACACACACAACAAAACAAAACAAAACAACTTTTGGGTTGACTGTAGAAAGTTTGCTTAGCAGAAACTTGTGGTGGCCATAGTGCATCTGTGGGTATTAGCTGTGACCTACTGTGCTTTCTTTCTCTGTAACTGAGCCTAACCTTGCTTGAGAAGGTTTATATTTTATTTTTTACATTTCATGTATTTTAGAGAAAAGAGAAGTATTATTATTGTATGGGTTTTTTGTTATCTATTCTGAATGTTTTGCTTGTTTATATAATGTTTCAATATTGAGTTAAAATAAATAAATAAATAAATAAATAATTTTTTTGAATAAAGAAGTTGATTTGGATGATTGGGTTGACAATGACCAGTGGTTTTGCTTATTAGACAAGATAAACATATGCCTTCACTTGCGCAGACCAGTTGTCCTGGCATAATTAGTAGCCAGTCATTCTTAAGTATTTGGTGGATGATTTCCATGCATTGAATTTTAAAGTCTAGAGAATTTTAGCTGTCCCTTAAGTTTAAATAATAAAGGTGCATTATCAAAAATAAAGAAAGATGGAAGGTTTTGTGAGAAGTGTATATGTGTGTATATGTGTGTGTGTGTCTATGTGTGTGCAGATATGTTTGAGAGAGCCTGCACATATGTATGACAAAATTTTTTGTTTAATTATTTTTTGAGGTTATAATTATAAGAATTCTCCTTTACGTTTTGTCCCTTCAAATACTCTTATATATCTCTCTTTGCTGTCTTTAAAAAGTCATGGCCTATCTTTTCATTAACTGTTATTACTAGAGGACACTAAGGATGCTGAACAGGAGAAATAGTCTTCCCCAAGGAAGAGTACACCAATACCAGTTGACATCCCTGAATATTTATATCTATTTATATGCAAATAACATGATAAAGTCCAAGAATATATATCTGAATGGCACAACCATATCTGAAAGGAACAGCAAAAGTCATAAAGCCAGAACAGCAACTTGGCAAAAATCCAGCAGTGATGAGCTGCATGATGGCCTCCATGACACCTTTGCTTTTCATCTTCACCTGTTGCTACCTGAGACACTCTTAATATTTGTACAATTTGAGAATATCGAATTGATGGAAATTCTCTTATGAATCATTTATGCCTTCTTCTAGGAATGTTGTTTCGAAGCATCCACAGAACAATCCTGAACATACTACCTCCTCTCTTTGCTTTTAGGGAGATATCATTGTCTACTTGGTGGTCTTTTTTATGCCTTAGAGGGTGTGACTACATACATAAAATACCAAGAAGGTTATTTTCGAGGCTCTGAGACATTATTAAAATGTCTGCTCTGTACTTAAGCAGGAGTAAAATAATCAAAACAAAGTAAATTCAAAAATGTCAACAAAATTTGGTGGTCTAGAGGAGTTGGCCACGAATCAGATTACAAACTTCCTTTCACTATTTACTCAGGTAATTATGTGGCATAAACAGTAACAAACTGAGATTAAACTGGAATTACCTCTGCTCTACACAGAGACTTATGCTGATGGGTAAAGAATGAATTAGAAATATGATAAATGTATAAAGTGATAATTTTCTTAGAAAAGTTAGCTCATACAGAGCCAGTATGGTGACAAATGACCAAGGAACAACATAATGCCAAGATTAAATATATAAACTAATTCTATAAATTGTAAGCATTGTATTATGCCAAAATTTAAATAATAACTGTAGAAGCTTTGGCTTGAGGATTTCTGCTTGGGACTTGGAACTATGCCCCGGTTGGCTTAAAGACTTTGCTTTAGTCTAGCATCTTTGAAGTAACCAAAGCTACCAGTCTGAGAACAGACATAACTCTCTAGGCTATTCAAATTTGGGTTATGTGTTAATG
Organism: Sigmodon hispidus; assembly: GCA_004025045.1. Taxonomy (NCBI): domain Eukaryota; kingdom Metazoa; phylum Chordata; class Mammalia; order Rodentia; family Cricetidae; genus Sigmodon; species Sigmodon hispidus. The sequence goes on along the minus strand of PVIH01009372.1, from coordinate 45,909 downwards.
AGCAAAAATGATAACTCTGTTCATTATTAATATCAAACTTGAGAGAAAATGATTAAAATGGAAAATAATTGAAATGATAACTGTTTTCTATAATAGTTTATTAATTATGACTAAAAGATGAGCAAGAGGAAGTGAAATACATGTCCAAAACAAAAAATGATATGATATCGTTTGGTACATCATGAATATATCCCTGCTTACTCAGTTTTGTATAAATAAAGAAGCACTCTGGCTGCCAGAGTGTCAGGCTGCAAGATTCTTCCAATCACCATGGTCTAACTCATTTTCCTTCCCCATTGACACTTTACATATTTTACTGGGACCTGACCACTGCTGAAATTAGATCTCCCCCTAAATACATATATTTATTTATGTGTGCATACAATAATAATTAATAAAAAATTGAAAGTTTTCTAAATTAGAAATGGATGTCAATGGAGTACTACTCAACACTAAGAAAAAATGATATCCTAAAATTTGCAGGCAAATGGATGGATTTAGAGAATATCCTCTTGAGCGAGGTATCTCACACCCAGAAAGATAAGCAGGGGATGTACTCACTCATTAGAAGACTCCAATCAGAAAAGAATAAAGCAAAGCATGTCCAAGCTGCAAACCACAACCACTGAACAGCTTTGGATCTGAAACACCTTGGACCAGCACCTTGGATTCCATTCCCTACAGAGGAACACTTGATCCAGACTTGATGTAGGAGTGAGGAAAGCAGATCTGCCAGGAGTGGATGGTGAAGTAAGCCTCATTGGGACCTTGGGACCTCCTGTCCTTGCTGGGGAGGAGATAAAATGATGTGGAGAAGAGAGAGTGACTGGAAAAGGTGGGAGGGGAAAGGGAGCTTGAACAAGGATATACACGGATAAATAATATGACATTATTCATAATAAAAAAGGAGATAAAAGAAACAAATGTCAAAAAGAATTAAATATAAAATTATTTTATTTTTATAGGATTTTATTAATAGCATATATTTGTATATATATATATGTGTGAATGCATCATATATACACATGCAGATATAAATATATTTATCAACCTCCAAATGAAAATATATTAAATATACAATAAGAGTTGAAGGGGAATGCTATACAGTTTCTGAAGCATGGTATTAATGAGCAGTCATGCTCTGATTTTGGTGATTTCATTAGTTGTCTCTCTGGTCCTCTCTGGATTAACTATTGATGTTCAAGTTTTGTCACAGTGTAAGAAATCACTAAAATGCTAAATTATAGATTTCTTCATTTATTACAAGAGCATGAATGTGTCACTGCCCATTCTAGGAATGAGGTTAAAAAAATGAGTAGTTATTTTCAGAAGCATCTTGTTTAAAATACTCTGGTTAAATTACATGTCATTTAAATAGAGTTTTAAGGATGAATAATCATTTTATTATAACTAAGTTAATGTTGCAAACATACCTTACCATAGTGTATCTTCCAATGTTTTGTGTCCTTTGTGATTTTTGGTCATTTAAGACAAAACTGTCAATTGGTTTTATAATACAAAACATCTATATGATGAAATTTCAAGGTTGCTGGGAAATAACTTAAAATGAGAACAGTATGTTTTTATGAAATTATTCAAATTGAAATGCTTCTAATCTACAAAAGTCTTTATTTGATTTATGGATGAGGTTGATTTATTTTCTTCTTAAACTAAATCTCAACTCAACAAAATTAAAATCCTTAGTGAGCTAATACTAAACAGAGGTGCTATTGTCAGCAGACAACCCTGCATGACATCCTCAGGAATAGGTATTTATTTTGAGAGTATTGTGCCAACTTCAAGAATATTTTGTTAAGAATCAAAGCCTAAGAATGATATGCCTGAGTGCAGATTGTTGCCTAGGTTTCTATAACATAACATCTGTGCATTAGGAAAAAGTAAATATGTCAGAAATTTTAGAGGCTGAGAGATTTTATTTAGTATATGAGCTGAAATGTTAGCCTACTTCAGTTTTATAGATTCCAGCAGAAAATACAAGACCCTGGATTTTGGGCAAAGTATTTTATTACTCATAGCAATAAATAGTATTGGAATGTTCATATTTTTCTATATGAGTTATCTGGATCCCAGTTCCATGAAATGGCTTCACAGGGGTCAGATGCCATCTATACACACAATTTGTCTACAAAACTCATGGCAACCTAGAGGCTAGAAAGCATGAGTCTTTTGTAATGAGCAATATGCCTCCATGACCTTGGTTCTAGGGGGAGGTACTATATTTTCTTGAACAACTGGCAACTGTGCTAGCATCCATACATGATGGTTTAGAACTAACAGCAATTTTCTTTGCTTTCAATGTAAGCAGAAAAAGCAAGGTCTATGTGCAGAATTGTATCACTCTCAAGTAAAGAAGACATGATATAAGGTGCAAAAACTGTGTTTTTGATCACAATTCCTAAATATTTTCCATGCTTACAAAAATAAAATCTTTCTAAGTCCACTTATCTTGTAGCTTATTTAAGAAATCTACTGTTCTGAATCATGCTTTGGATTGTCCTTAGTGTCATGTAATGAGGGTTTGGGTTACTCTTACATCCCCAGAAACAGATTTGATTCAGCATAAGCCATGATGTGTCCTGATTTGAGCCCAGTGTTTGATTGAGTAATTGTCCTAATCACTGTCTGTACTTAATAAGCTGCATTTACAGCAGTACAAACCAAAATACTATCACTGACTTCCTGCCATAGTAAGCAGTGGCCCCACTATTCTTGTCACAAAGCCTGTATATTGGGAAACATGCCAGTTATCTATTTTCTCTGCCATTTTACTACAGAAAAAAATGTAGTGTATATAATCATGTCCCCCCCCCTCCTCATACCATTGGTATGTACTTCTTCAGGCCTTCCTTATCACTGAAGTGGTAAGTTTACTCTCATCCTTTTATTTTGTTCAATTTTCTGAGTTCTCTATTAGTGTTTTGCCAGTATGAAAAGTGCCAGATCCACTAATGAACAAGTTCAGATTGCGGCACTTAGAATCGCTAGCCTTATACTTACTTAACTCAACACCCTCATGTTTCCCTACTTCCTTCCTCTATTCCCATCCCACCCTCTGTTCATCTCGACTTACTTTATTGAAGTTCTCTTTAAATGTCATGCTGATGTACACTTACATCTCTGGAAGACTCTTTTGCCTTCATTTGAAATAATCTATTTTTAACTGAAATCTAAGTCCTCCCTCAGGACCTCACAGTTGATTTATTCACACTGGAAAGGCTCCTGTAAATGATTCAAGTTGGCCTGATCTTTTCATTGATGTTTTGAGTGTACCTTCTACATTAACTTTTCATTGAATTTAGATGATTGTGCAAACTTAGGCAAGTGAAGTAGGTATAAAGAGTTACAGAATGCTCTAAAAATTTATATACACATATAAAGAGTAGGATACATATAAAAACTAGGGGTTTAAGGAACATGGTCTCAAGCTTCAGTATCCCCAGTATCCAGTCCTTTTAATACATTTTTTCCTAATAGATGATTGATATATGTATTTTAGTATGCCTAAAGATCTTTGGCATTAGGAATTGTATTGCACATTTTATAATCCTTACAGGATGGGTGAACATCTTGTATGTAAAATTTGCTTGATTTCACTAAACTACAATTAGAACAAACTAGTGGTTTATGCACAGAGTCATTTTCTCAGAGTAATTATTTGTCTACACAAAACTTATAATTTTATTGAACAATTTTAGGTTAATATTGTTTAACCATTCTTAAAGTTATCAGGTGGCCCATGCCTTTAATCCCAGGAATTCCAATGTAGATGAAGGGTGTTCTCTCAGTTTGAGGCCAGTCTGTTCTACAGAACAAATTCGTGGACAGCTAGCTAGGGCTATGCAGAGAACCCTCACTTTAAAATAAACCTAAAAAATAGTAAAAAGTTGCTTTCTTTCATTATAAATAAAGAAAATATCATTGAATATTGGTAGATTTTCTTTATCATTTCAATTACTGATTGATTGATTCTTCAGGTGTTTCTGGTTTCTAACTTCTGTGTATAATCATCAGGAAACATGGATATAAATGTGTCTCCATGGTAAGAATTACAGTCTCTTGATTATAAGCCTAGCACTGCAATAACTGGGTTATATGGTAGTTCTACTTTTAATTTTTTTTTAAAAAAAATACCACATTAGTTTTATAGTGGCAATACTATTCCAGACTCCCATGAATCATGAATATGGGCGTTTCTTTCTTCATAGCCTTACCAGCATTTGTTACCATTTGCTTTCAACATCTTAGCTTTTATCAGAATGTCCGTTACTAGGAGGTGGAAAGACCAAGATGTAGTTTCAGTAACATGGGGAAGGGGAGCATGTGCAAGGAAAAGTGCACATAAACATGACATAATAAAACACATTACTTTGGGTATTTTTATTAAAATTAGTAGCTATTTTTAATTTTTTCAAGAAATTAAAAATTGAAATCCATATTTCTATGTGTTATAATTGCATTTGATGCTCCCAACCATGTTGTTTATCCAACAATGAGTGTTTCTGTCTTCTAAAAAGTAATGATTAATAATTAAACTTGGCATTTTAAACCATTTTAATCAACTATTGAGATTCCAATATTTGAGATAATTTCAAGATAAATGCACAGACACAAAGATTTTTTTGGTGGGATTTTATCTTTGTGATGTATAAAACTAATATAGTAGGTTCTATACTACAAATTTTTATCTTTTCTTCAGAGTAATAATATGTTTTATAATGCTTTCAGCATGCTGAGAACAGAACCACAGAGAACTCAATATGATTCTCAGTGGCCAGTAATTCTCTTGGTTAGTTGTTTACATTAAACACATGTTCATAAAGTTTCAACTTATACTGGTTATATTGGGATGTAATCTCATAGCTTTGTTGAGGAGTGCTTATATGAAAATACAAAAGTATCTTGAAAGAACAACAAAGTATTTATAAAATATTTCTCTAGAAGTTATTTCATTTTCAAGTTTAAAAATAGCACTTAAATAACTTCCTACTTATTCAATTACATATAACAAAATGAGAATTTAAAGTCTTACTGTAAGATTGAAGTTAGAATCACATATTAATTCTGTTTTCTCTACACCATCTGTTGTTGGGAAAAATTCATGAAACATAATTTATAAAATTTTTAGAAAGCATAGTATTATAATACCTCATAGTTAAGTAATCACAGGTGTTTATATGTCAAAAATTGAGAGTTTTTCGTTTTTTTTTTTTACTTTTTGATTTATTTGTTAAAGGAACTGAATCTGAAGCTTCAAATAGCAGTAGGATTTTTGGAGCACTTATACTACCAAGAAAAATGGCTGGAAATACTCCCCATTTTGTGTGTGCTTCAATTATTTGCACTATACTGAATTCCACTTGTCACATATGAAAAATTTCATTAGCTTTTTCTTGGTTTTAATGACAAGAGTAAATTAGAAACAAATAGGTTAATATGTTTATCTCTTTAAAAATATTTTGAAATAACATTTTTCTGACTAAGGTTTATTATAAATAATATTATTTTTAATTCTAAAATACAAACAAGTTGGAACATTGTTTTTTCTTTCTTTTTTACTGTCTTGGATTTTTTTTATTTATTATGAATAAACTCATATTTTTTTATCCCTGTATATCCTTGATCAAGCTCCCTTCCCCCTCCCGCCCCTTCCAGTCACTCTCTCTTCTCCAGGTCACTTTATCTCCTCTCCTGCTAGGACAGGAGGTCCAAAAGTTCCAATGAGGCTTAGTTCAGCATCCATTCCCACCAAAAATGGAGGACTGTTCCCCTTGCTCTGCATCTTTACCAGCATAGGCTGTCACCTGTGTTTTTAATCTTAGCCATTCTGACAGGTCTGATATTTCTTTGGTTAGAGTTACACCAAGCTACTTAATGCTATTTGCAATTAATATAAAGGTTGATGTTTCACTAATTTCTTTCTCAGCCCTTTTATCTTTATAGGAGGGCTATTGCTTTGTCTACAAATAGAGACAGTTTCACTTGTACTCTTTCAGTTTGTATCCCCTTAATTTCCTTTTCTTCTCCTATTGCTTCATCTGAAACTTCAAGAATTATATTGAATAAATAAGGGTAGAGGCAACAGCCTTGTCTTGTTCCTGATTTTAGTGGTATTGCTTTGAGTATTTTTTTTAATTTATTAGCTGACTTTTTGTTGAATTGAAAGCATATAAATATATCTCTAAGAACTATAATTTGAACCACACCAAATGTCAAATTTAACAAAATACGTGTGTGATATGACTCAGGAACATGCTGTTTAATAAAACAATTGTATACAGTAGAAATGCTTCAAACTAGAAGCAAAAATGGAATTCAGATAATATGAATGCTTGGAATCATACTTTATAGCTGTGGTAGGAAATGGAGTTGTAAACAACCAACCCTCATAAATAATAACTCCTATCTTTACTTCACATTTATCTAATATTTGTGTATAACTGAGATATTATATAATTAAAATAGTTATTTCTACATAATTAGCTATTTTAAGACATATTTCAATATTATTGATATTCAATATTAATAGCCATAGGTAACTTTTTTTATTTTTTATGTTCCATGTATTTTAGAGAAAAGAGACACAGAGAAGTAATTTTTATTTTTTAATATGCCTAGGTAATAACAAACTAACTACAACTATTGTTAAATTTGAAGCTCTGTTTATCAAGTTTCTGCCTTTGAGGAGATGCACCTCAAATGAAGAATGGATCAACAAACTGAGGTACAACTACACAATGGATTACTTCTCAGCAGTAATAAAAAAGCAATATCCTAAAATTTGCAGGCAAATGGATGGAATTGGAGAATATCTTCCTGTGAGAGATATCACAAACCTAGAAAGTTAAGCAAAGAATGTACTCACTCATTAGTGGACTTAAAAAAATAAAATAACAAAAAAAAAGTCATTGTATTAAAGAACTCAAGGCTAGAACATTGCTGTATTGATGGCCTCTGGCAGGGGTGTGGGATAAGGACTTGTTTTCTTTAAGTGTCTGGCCACAGGGAGTTTAATTATGCTCCAGTAAGTAAATGAGCAGCATGAATGGGTGTTTTTGTAAATAGAGAGATCACAAGAGTTGGTATGAATCTGAGAGGTCCGATAACTGAGTTTGATGGGGTACATGATGTAAAATCACCAAATAAATAAATAAATAGATAGATAGATAGATAGATAGATAGATAGATAGATAGAAAGATAGATAGATAGATAGATAGATAGATAAATAGAAAAAATAAAATCCATACCGATGTAAAATATTTTGAGACTAATAGGTTTTTTTGGGATTAATGTAGACTTGTAGACTCAATAATCTACCTTTTATCCTTTCATTCTATATTATATCCTCCTTTTTAGAAAGAGATCTCTGAATGTAGCTTTTTTGTTTGTTTTTATTTGTTTTCTATGATTCATAGCAACTTATAACCAATCTTCTTTACTAAATGATAATAAATATCTCTAACCTGTCTTTTGGAAATGTAGACATCCTTATCTAGACTACTTCCTCTTGTTTCAGGTAATCATTACAGGAACATTGAGAAAAGATAATTGTTCGGTCTTGTATGGAGCATTCTGTGAGACTGGATCATCTCATTTAGTAACACTGAACCTGTCTGGATGCGGGATCACTTGGGCTATCTATTTTTATTGGTATCTGGTTCCCTTGCTCTGAAAAATTGATAAAGATTTAAAGGTAATATTTCATATTTGTAGACTTTATTTTTTATGTCTGTAGTCAAGATTCCAGAGGGTCTTCCTAGATCAAACCTGAAGATGAATTCACAGCTTTTCATTTCCTGTAGAAATAAATTCAAAAAATTTCCCCAAAGTAACATAGCTTTTCACTTAAATTTTGAAATCAAGATATTTTTAAAATATATAGATTGGTTTAATCTATTAGCTTTATACACGTGTCTCTTAGCACCACAAAATTTTTAAGATAACTCAATTACATATAAGATTATACTCTGTGTATTTCCCCATCTTTATATTTTCTTTTATATTACTTTACTACCCTTTTAAACTTTACCTTATTATATTATTTTAAACTTTATTTATTTATTTATTTGCCTTGGTGTTTGCCTGGAACTGAAACTACAGACAGTTGTTAGCTGCCATGTGGGTGCTGGGAATCGAACCCGGGTCCTCTGGAAGAGCAGAGGGTGCTCTTAACCACTGAGCCATCTCTCCAGCCCCTACCTTATTATCTTAAAAATATATATCAATATATATTTTATGATTGCTTATACCTTTTTTCCCAAATCTATGTATATATTTTTAACACACTAAAAATCAGCTAGAGGGTTTTTTTTTAATGTCTTAATCTATCTTTACTAAAACCATATTTGTCTGCATGAGCAGACAAAAAGGTAAACCTGCCACTCAGCATGTGGCTGGAAAATGCCTCTCTGTGAGAAACTAGTGGAACTTGCCATACAGATTAATTCATGGCATGTTAGCAATGCCAGGAGATTCATCTCTGTATTGATGCTGGCATGCCAGACATGAGACTAGGCAGTTGCATCTGGCTTCATTTTTGTGAGTTTAGAATACTTTTTGAAGCTTTCTAATGCTTTATGTGGATATAATGGTGCCCTAGACATTAGGCACAATTTGTAGATGGTGGTTTCCTATTCTGGATGCCCCTTTCCAAAGAACCACATTACTTATTACAAATATTCAACTGATAGCTCAGGCTTATTACTGGCTAGCCCTGACAACTTAAATTAACTCACTTTTATTAGTCTATGTATTGTCACATGACTCATGATTTTACATCTCCTCCATCATCTCTTGTTCCTTTTGTTTTTTGACTTTTTATGCAGCATTCTCAGTTTGGCTGTCCCACTTTTCCTTGTGTCTGGCTACCAAATGGTCAGCTCTTTATTAATCAAGGAGACAATGATATATCCACAACAAACAGAGAAACTATTCCATGGCATTCTGCGATCATTGCATTAGAGAGGGCAGAAAGATTGTAAGATGCTGAGAAGCAAGGAGTTTTCTGTGAAATTGTGTTTCCTAGAAATGTCAGAAGCTACACTCATGATGTTTCATCAATATGGCTGCCTACACATGTGCTAAATAAGACTGATACCAGTAGACATAATAATATAAAAGTAGATAAGATCCAGGAGGTTCAACCCCAGAACAAGTACTGTGGGCAACTAAATAATATTGAGAGTAAAAAAATAGCTTTCACCAGGAAAGAATATACCAATTGGTTATCTAAATGAAATGGCTTGCCAGAAATTACACACACACACATACATATATGTAACATGCAGATTGAGAAGGTTATAATTATGTATTTAGGAATAGATACAAATAAACACACACAAACACAGAAACAATTAAGAAAAAAATGGTCATAAATTTGAAAGGCTGTGAAAAGGAAAATATTTCTGAATTTTTAGAGGAAGAAAAGAGAAGGGGAAATATGCAATTATAGTAATAAAATATTGGACTAATAATATATCATAAGATCATGTCTAATTTAATTACATTCTAAAGAATGAGAGATATTTTTATTTGCCTTTATTTACATGTCAGACCACTGTTTTCTAAAATTATAATTTATTGAATCTTATGATTGCTATATTTAGACTAGATGGCATATAACTGGTCCCATCTAAGTTATGTAGTGGAATAACATGTCTACAATGCTCAACAAGAAGAATACCTAGCTTCTTATTTACTGAGAAAGTGAGATAATTTTATCAAGGAGATTTTTGTCCTTAATTCCAGAAGCAGCACCATATGAGCCCCAGTCCCAAATGAGAGAAACTGTCTTATGGACAATAGAAGTGAAAAGGCATAAAAATATTCTTATAACTTTTCTAGAGATCTTTTTAAATGAATGAAAAGCATTTTGGCTACTAAAGTGAATAGTCCTGTAAGGTAGTCATTCATTTTTTAATTATACAAATACACATTTTTAGACTTGACTTCATATTAATCAATATTAATTAACATTCATTGCATATTATGTAAACCATCTTTCTTCTTGGTAATCACCTCTTCTCTGGAAGATTTTTGCACATACAAGGCTTTCTTTATAATGACCACTATATATGTTGTTGAAAATATTGGTGTGTTTCTGTGATCCAAGCAGGATACAACATAGAATAAATGTAAGCCTTACAGTGGAGTAGCTCAGGGAAGGAACTGTCATAATTGCCCATACTAAAATGTTACCAAGATTTTAAAAAGAATGTAGAAACTTTGGAAACATATTCTTCCACCAAATTGTTCCACCAAAGTAAGATGAAATGTAGAAGAATGACTTTATTAAAGTTACTATCTGTGTTTTAAAACAACTGAGGAACTTTATCATAAAAACATGAACCTAAGCATAAAATAATAAAAAAATAACATTTGGTTATTGTCATCTTAATCTATGAGATCATTAAATATTGAGAATATAGTACACACCTATGCTTAATATTTTATGTTAGAAAGAATATTTTTGTAAATGGGAGATCATAAGAGTGGGTATGAATCTGAGAGGTCTAATAACTGAGTTTGATGGGGAGCATGATGTAAAATCACCTATATATATATATAATATACATACATGTATATATATATATAAAGAATGATCATCATATAAATTAGTCTTACACTGGTTTATTTAAAACTGGCCCCACAACTACAATTAGTTTGTAAAATGTTTTAGTGAAAGGAAAAGCAGAGTTGAGACCTCACAGGAAGATTTCCATGAGGTAGCTTTAACTAAGTTGTCCATTTTATTCTGACAGTTTATGAGGTCTCTAACTCTTCATATCTGTGACATATTATGGTAAAACTATGAAAATCAGTTTAATAATTGTGAATATCTTTAAATATTTATACAAACACCTGAAAAATTCTTAGATTGTACATTCAATTACTTATCACAATGCCTTTTAATTATTTTTATTTCTTGCCTTATTTATATTACAGAATATCTTGAGAAATGTACTGAATGTTGGGTCCTAATAGATGCTCCATGATTCTATTTATAAATCATCATCTTTATTTTAATTAGAATACAAATATATTCTAAGTACTATATACAATGATTAAATGTGTCACATATTTTTGAAAGATGATTATCAAATCATTTTCTAAGATAAAGTGTTTTAAAATGTCTATGGTTTGTCTTATTGTAAACATAAAATGATGTGTTTCCTTAGCTAATAGATAGAACTCTTGCAGACTGTGAAATCTGCCATATGTTATGAAACCAATTGTTAGACACATATTTGAAAATAGCATGGGCTGAACAGCATAGCTCTGAAATGTGTGAATTAAATACCCAGTGGAAGGGCTTAGTATATAAGTATAATTTTCAGAACCATTGTTATCTATGTTGGTGACTAATGTAAAATCACCCTAAATGAACAGAACTATGTATGTCATCAATCATGGGATTTATCATAACTATAACTTGTGATAGTCAAAAGAAAGAAAAAATTTTAATCCCTTATGACAGATTATTTAAATTTTGATACTTGTCATAAAATAGGAAAAATTTCCATGAATATATTTGAAGATAATATTTGTGGTATTTGAAATTATATAAGCAGAAGTGCTCCATCAAATATATGAGGAAGTCAGAGAGTTTAAAGTTGAATTGGCAAATATCCTTTGTAAATGTCATAACAGTGTATATCAAAATGAATAGTTGCATGTATGCACTCCCTGACATGACCTATGATAAACTTTCAAAATAAGCTGAAACATTTCTATTTTTATTGTAGATAAATAATTCACAATTTTAGCAAATTTTGAATGTATTAATTGGGAGTAGAAATTTTCTGCAGGGGTGAGTTTTGTGCTTTTGATGTTGTTATAAATATGTTCATCTTTTCATCATTAGTCTTTGCAACCAGATGTAATATATATGGTGATTGATTCTGTCACATGTTCAATTATTTTCCATCTGCTTTTCCACATTTTGCATAAGTGCAATTATTTTCATTTTTAATTTTAGTAATTTTATTTTAAAGAATCTTTCAAACTCTGCCATGAGTGGATGCTGAACTAAGCTACTTAGGGACCTTGGGACCACCTGCCCTGGCTGGTAGGAGATAAGGAGATAGGAAGAAGAGAGAGTGACTGGGAGGGGGGAGGGAAAGGGGAGATTGTACAAGGCCATACATGAATAAAAAATGAGACTTTAACCATAATTTTAAAAATTAAAAAAGAGATTAGTATTGGAAAATTATCACTTTTTCTATCAGAGATTATAATACAGCTTCTTTACTATAAAAATAGTTTCATGACTTTAGCATACTGAGAGAAATTCACTGCTGGACTTTCTTTGTCAAACAATAACTAACTATCTGTGGGTGGTTTCAAAGTATTTTGAATAGGTTAAAAGGATCAAGCAATACCACTACTGGATATATACCCTAAAGATGCACATTCACACTCTAAAAACATTAGTTCAACTATGTTAATAGCAGCATTATTCGTAATATCAAGAACCTAGAAGCAACCTAGATGCTCCTCAACTGAAGAATGGATTAACAAACTGTGGTAGATCTACACAATGGAGTACTACTCAGCAGTAAGAAAAATGATATCCTAAAATTTGCAGGCAAATGGATGGATTTGGAGAATATCCTCCTGAGCAAGGTATCACAAATCCAGAAAGAGAAACAGGATATATTCACTTATTAGTGTTCTTTAAACAAAAAGCAAACCATATAAAAGCTGAAAACCACAATCACTAACAGCTTGGGATCTGAAGCACCTTGGAGCAGTACTTTGGAGCCCATTGCCTCCAGAGGAACATCTGACCCAGTCTTGACGTTGGGATGAAGAAAGCAGATTTGCCTGGAGTGGATGCTGAACTAAGCCACCTTGGGAACTTGGGACCTCTTGTTCTTGCTGGGGAGGAGATAAGGAGATGGGGAGAAGAGAGAGTGACGGGGGAGGGGCAGGAGGGGAAAGGGAGTTTGAACATGGGGATACATGGATAAAAGTAAACTTTATTCATTATAAAAAAGATGGATACAGAGATTTCATTGAAAATACCAGGTCTTTAGTTTTCTTGCAACTGTAAACAGGTATTTGTAATACATCCCCTGCCTGAGTGGTGATTTGGGGCCTGGTGATATGGGGACTTGAATATGCATGTTACAGACCAGAAAACACTATGGCTCTCTGGGGTACATGTGCACTTTCAGTTTTACAACACTCTACTTGTCAGCTCAAAGGCATCTCCAAGTCTTATAGCTAATGAAGATCTAGGTGTTCCCAGCTGGGTCTACAGATGTCTGTAATTAGATGGGCATCCTGCAATAAGTGTATTCTGTCTTATTTCTGGTGTTGATGGCACAGAAACTGCATTCCTTAGGGAGATTCAAAGCGGGCATCTGGATCTGCTCAGAAATGGGTTCAAAATCGGGACATCAGAGGTCCCTGAACAAACTCCTATTTTGGAAGGAGTATTAACTGTGCAGTTTTGCTATAAGTGTCATGCCTCTCAGTGGAACTGACTCACACTGAAAAGACATTCTTGAATGTGCCAGGTGGTGAATGGAACACAGTGAGTCAGCTGTCCTTATGTGGCTTCTGCAGTCCTTTTGTCCTGCAAACAAGCTTGTTTGCTTTCATATTTTCTGTCTCTTCTCTAACACTTCTTTCCCTTCCTTCAACTCTCCACATCCCTGCCTCATCCTACTTCTTCCTAATTTCTTTTTTTCCTTCACTTTTAATGTCATTAAAAAGTGTTTTTATAGCTTTAGTGTTAACAGATGTGGAAATTCTTATCATGATGAAAGTCATAGATGAATTTGTAAACAAAAGTTCCCAGAAAAAGGTGCACACTGGACCTTCTCTGAGGTACATATACTGATTAGAGCTTTGTGATATTGGGTAGTTTGGAATGTTACAGGGTCCAGAGCCTAATTTTGGGGGCCATCTTCAGACATTGTAATATTATTGTCCTGCTATTTCCCTAACAGCTTCATCACAATTTGGTAAATAGTTTGTAATAGATAGCACTGACTATCTTTTGGAATGTATTAGTTAAGATGACCACTAGTTTTTACTAACTCAAAAGCTAAGAGTTTATTGGATGGCATATGGGTCCTACAGCTAAGGCTTCCCAGCTTGGCTGTGACCCACCTATCTCTCTCTTTTCCCAATGTATTTGAAATGTCTTGATTAATGACATTTAGTTGTTCTCATATTATAAAAACTTTGTGAAACTGCTTCCATGTTAGAACATGAATTTTGGGGCAATCTGAATTTCTGTTTCCAGGCCATAGTCACCTACATTCTTGACAATAAAATATTTCTTATGAACTTTGAGGTAAGAGTTGTGGTTTTGAGTCAGCAAATTATATTTTATAATGGATTATTGTCTAATTATTTATTGTGATTTTAGAACATTCAAATAGATATTAATATGGAATATGTCATATTTTTATATAATTTTATATTTTCCTATATTTTCATAATGTCTAAGTTAAAAAACTTAATTTTACTGTTAAATAACACCAAGTATAATTTACAATCTCATAGGTTAAGACAAAATAAGGTCAATGTTTTCTAGTCTGTGGCAGCAGAGAGATCTTGAATTAGCAACCTTATGAACAGCTCCTAATTAGCAGCCTGGTTAACAGCTTAGTTGGGCAAGTAACCTAGTTAGCAGTCTAGTTAAGAAGAATGCATCCAGCCATCTCATCCTGCCCCAATAAACATAATCATGATTCTTGACCCAAAGAGCCAAGGAAACAAAAGAACTTACTAAGTAACAGAGACCCAGGCCTAGGCTATTTTCTTTAGAAGCCTGCTCAGTTCATTTACCTAAATGTTTGCAACTGTGACAGTACTAATGCTGCTTTTATTTTATATAAATATATATATAAAAAATTATTTAAACTATGTATAATGATTAATGCTTTTCTTGAGGGCTATCAGGTATGGATTAGTTTAACTATTATTAAAGAGCACTTTGTGCTTCTGTATTAATTTAAAGAAATATTTTGCCCTTCCTCAAGGAAAAATATTTAATTGGGACTACCTTGAATCTGTAGATTCCTTTAGCAGGATGACCATTGTTGCCATATTGACCTTATAAATTCATGAGCATGAATGATCTTTTCATCTTTCAGTGACATTTTCAGTTTCATCAATACGTTTAAGTTTTCTTTGTGGAGGTCTTCCACATCATTTATTAATATTATTCCACAGTATATATATATATATTGTGAGGCTGTTTTCATTGGGAATTTCCTCCTAGAATGCTATTGAGCTTTTTTTTTTGTCATTCAAGCTACTGACTTTTTTACCTTGCTTGACTTGACAATTCGCAGAAAATATTTACAGTAGTAAGCCTTTCTGATGGACTTTTAGGATCTCCCTCATATATGTATATTATAAATGTGCAATAAATATATATATGTATATATATATATATATATATATATATATATATATATATATATATACCTTATTCCTTTCCTACTTGAAATCCTTTTATTTACTTCTCTTGTCCTTTTTCTCTACCTGAGTTTTCCGTTTTCCACTACTATATTAAATTATGAAGAAAGTGGCTTCCTTTGTCACATTCCTGGTTTTAGTGTAAATGCCTTGAGTTATTTGATCCATTTGACTCAATTTCAACTGTAGGTTTGTCATACACAGCTATTTTATGTGGAGATATATTGCTTCTGTTAAGATTTTTTTCAAGTTTTAATTTGAATGGATGTTGGATTCTTCCAAGTCTCATTTTCAAGTATTTTTAGCTCAGTAAATTATTTGCCACCATTTATCCATTTATGTAATATATAGTATTACATTTAATATGTAATTTTAGATACATTAGAGATCAGGTAGATAAATAAACACAAAATTCAATTCAAATTCACAAAAATAACCTTACTTTTTTTCAACAGTCTATGAATTTTTTTAACTAGATCATGTATCCAAGCACAGAGTATTAACAAATATAGCTATAGAATAATAATTCTTTGTATTCTACCTTATCACAATGGAATAAAAATTCAAATAGGTAAGTAAAATAGGTGAACATAATTTTATGATAAAAACAATCATCAAAGAACTTTGCTCAAGGTTCTGGTAGAGAAAAGATAGGAACAAGTGAGCTAGATGAAGTAAGAATAAAATCAGAAAAAACCCTCTAGATGTTTATCTTTTTTATTATTGGTGATTTTACATCATATACCACATCAAAATCAGTTATCAGTTCTCTCAGTTTCATACTCACTCTTAAGACCTCACTGGAGTTTAATTATGCTCCAGTAAGTAAATGAGCATCTTGAATAGCTGTATATCTTTTTTAAAAAAAGCTTAAGACAATGTTTATTGCATCCAACTTCCTGATGCTCAGCTGGCATGAGGCTGTAATCAAACTGTGGCAATAGAGGCTCCTTTCCTCTCCCACATCCTCATAATTAATCTTGTTCTATGTTGCCTTAACAGGACAGCTGGCCTGAGGGACCACTGTCTGAAACATAGATGACTATATAAAAGAGTAGCAATACTTGGCAGGTCTTAAGAAGCTGTCTTATTTGCTTATCTCCATCTCAAACAACAAAATAAAACATGAGTCTGGTTTATGATTTTGCAGCAATTCCATATAAGAAAAATGTTGAAATAGGTAAATGTAACTTTATCATTCTGTCATTTACCTCATGATTTTCCTTAAATGTGTAAAAATTTTTAAAATGGGAAGCATACTTGGATACACTTACAGCATAGCCGGGAACACTGCTCTAGAAGTTCTAAGTCTAAAAACATCAATAACAGTAGAATGCCCACAAGTAAGAAAGTAAATTCCAAGAGTGAGAGCAGCCAAGTATACCAGTTATTCTGCAAGTCTTTCTTTCCGGGGTTCAGGAGAAGAGTAATTCATTGCTAAAAGATATAGTTCAGGTAATGCTCTATCTTGATTGATAGAACAGGTCATATAATCATGTTTCCTATTATTCATATTTCTTTCTATAATGCATTTGATATTAATCATATGTATAACCAATTATGTATATGATTAAGATGCTAAATAGCATCTCCTTAAAACTTTAGTAGAGGACATAAGATTTTTCTTACTGATAATTCACCTGATACCAGTTCAGTCAGATCTTACCTTCTCTTCTTTAAACCCAGAAAAACTGATATTACATTTGAATAAAAAACTTTATAAATTTAATTCTTTCTAGGGACAGATAAACACACACTATTATTCAAAGATTGAAGAACATAGAGCCCAATGGAGATGAAGCATGAACAGGTTCTGAAATTGCTTGGTATAGCATTGTTTGTAGTAAGGTATATGTATATGGTATGTGCATATAAAGGAACTAAGCTGCCAGGTGAATAATTACATGTTGGGTGTCTTAATTAGAGTTTCTATTGCTATGAAGAGATATCGTGACCTTGACAACTATTATAAAGGAAAACACTTAATTGGAGCAGGCTTATAGTTTCAGAGGTTTAGTTTATTATTGTCATAGCAGGAAACATGGTGCTGTAGAAAGTACTGAGATTTCTGTATCTGGATTAAAAGGCAGCATAGTTGGGAAAGAGTGCCTATTGGGCCTGGCATGAGCATCTGAGATCTCCAAACCTGCCTGTCCCCAGTAACAAACTTTCTGCAATTCCCACATACTCCAGCAAGACCACATCTCCTAATAGTTCTCCTTCCTATAAGCCTAGAAGGGGCATATTTTTCAAACGAATATGTGGTATCCATGACCCAAAACTAAATTGGTTATAAGGATAGACTTATATTTACCTGTATTACAGTCAAGATCTAAAAATGACAATCATTCTTCAGTTGTCCAAGGGACATGATTTGCTCAAGTTCCTTAAATGAACTGAAGTGACACAGTATTTGTACATAAAGTATGCAATCTTTAGGTTAAACAATGCTTATACTATATGGTTTAATTAATAATAACAATATACAGACTGTCTTTGTTTATTAGAAAATCAATCATTTCAAAGCTCACATTTTTGATACAGGAATTGGTGTCCTAGGCATAGACCCCATGAATATGATATTAAGAGTGGCCTGGTCTTTCACTTGAAGAAAGGTAGTTCTGCCTTCTCTATAACACACCAAGGAAAGATTTGGAAACCTAAAATCTTCTCATTGAAGTGAAACAGTAATCAAAGATTTTATAAAGAATTTCTACCTTTAACTTGCTGTAGAGAAAATTAAAGCAAAACAGAGCTACAAAACCATTTATTTACATAAGCTTTATTTATTTTATTTGCATAAGAATTTCAAGTTTAATATGTAAAATATTGATTATTTCTACTCATTAATAAACTGCTTTCTTATTCCATGTATCTATCACCCAGAACTGATCAGCCTAGAAGAGGCCACAGAAATTTATGCAAATAAGTTATCTAGCAGGAATAAGACTACACAAGGCTCCAGGCAGAATAAACACCCTCTGAGTATAGGTTAACCTCAAAGAGATATGCACAATCAGACACCACCCAATATATCCGTTTAACGACACCGGGGAGAAACAGTAAGGGGCCTTAGAATATGTCTGTGAAATGACTTGGAGCAGAATCAGACACAGACTCTGAGAGGTCATTAAGAAAACCAACTGATCCGCTGTGCTGCACTAACAAAGATGTGGATTTGGGTTGGGGGTGTGCTACTCAGGTGTCAGTTACCTGTCCAAGGTGACCCTGCAACAAGTCATCAGTAAGCCAGTAAAGGCAAAGCTATAAGGAAGCTATCATCAGAATTTAAAAAGTTATTAGCTCCTCAAGTCAGAGTAAGACAACCAGGAGGGATCACAATTCCACCAAACAGAATAGTCTCTCCACACCAAGGACACTGCAGGGCAATATGGCTGATACTCTACCCAAATAATCCAAAGCAATTAGAAGAAGCCTCTGTTCAAGCAAGATGTCTGGTGCCTACCTGCAAGATTTTAATGTATTGAACAAAACAAAAGAAAGTTTATGGGGTTTTAATTCAAACCTAATTGCATATATGTATGCAAATAAAGACAAAGAAATATGCTAAAATGTTACATAGCTCATTATTGTGACATGGAATTGTACCTTCATAGTGCAGGATTTCTCTTTGGTGTTCTATTTGGTTTTTATATCTTCTACACAAAATATGCATATTCATTGGGTTTACTTATGTTGTAAGAAGAAATATTTATTATTTTATTTTGTTTAGCTCAAACGACATTCCCTCTGAGGCCATGTTACCTTCTCAGGAGAAAGCTATACCTCACATGCACTCAGTTAATCATTTCTGAAACAAGAAAGCTGGCACAAAATAGTGCGAAAACGAGATTTTTCTTGTGGTGATATATTGTATATTTAAAAAAATCAATCTGGAATACCAGAGAACAGAATCACCGAGAGTCAAGCCACAAGGGTCAGAGAGTCATGACCAATGCCTTTAATCCCATCATTCAGAAGATAAAGATTTTTCTGTATTTCTGTGAGTTCAAAGCCTAAAAACAAAACAGTAGGAGCTCACACCTTAAATCCTAATTCTAAGATTATGATGCAGGGTTGAACTCAGAATTGAAACAATGGACCAAGAAGATATTTAAGGCAGGCCTTGGCAGACATTCAGCTATTCTATAGAAGCAACCAGGCAGGCAGAGGAATCTTGAAGATAATCTTTACCCTGATTAGCCAGAGACATTGGTTGGATGAGAATTGACTGTGGTCTGTATCTTCTCTCTGACATTCCAGCTTTTCCCCGATATTTGGCTCTAAGTTTTTGTTAAATACCAACTAGAATTTATGTTTCACTTTCTGTTCTAGTCTCCTATGTTGTTATGGAGGGTGACATGAGCAGAATCATCTAAGGTAAGGGAATGCACCAGAGAAGAGGAAGAAACTGCTGCTACAACACCCATTCATTCTTAATTCATAAAATTGTATAAAGATGTATTAAAAATTAGTCATATGAGAATTTTCTAACGCATGTTCTCTGTTATCTACAATTTAAAAAATATGAATTTTAGAACCACACAAAAGCACCTTGAAAATATGAATATTTTCAATATTTATGCGATATTCAATATTTATGTATCATGCAGTTTATTGGTAGCCAAGCTATAGCAGGCATTATACAGGTGCTACATACAATAAAGGAGTAAAAAAATGACATATACACCTAATATTATTTGGACAAATTTCATATTAATTCCTAACCAGTGTTAATTGACTAAAAGCATTATAAATGAATAAAAACATTCATTTTATATTTTAAAAATGAAATGATAACTAAAGAGAGAAAAATCACAGTTTGTGGTATTGTATACTAAGGCTTTTGTTTCTCTCCTCCATAAGTTCTCCTCAGCATCAGTCTTTGTTGTACTTAGAGCCACTTTTCCATTTTTATCTTCATGAATATTATTTTTTAATTTTTATTACTGCCTCCAGGCTTCAGTGCCACTACATTATCTTCACTGTCACTTGTAATTATTATGTTTTCTCTATTTTTCTTACAGGAATTTTCACTTTAATTTATTCCCAGTGTTACTGGTTTTTATATTCAGTTTCTATATATGGCATCTCCAGAGCTATTTTCTCAATTTTGGTTTTAGCATTTTGCATCCATTTAACTTTTCCATTTTTTACAATAACTTGAGCTGATTTTCACTCACTGTCTTATATGTTCACTTCAAGTTTCCTCTCCTGATAGTGCAGGTTTTAAGGGTGTCATGCTTCTTCCGTTAAAACACAGAGAAATATTGTTGTAGAAGATTAGTATTTTCAGAAATATATTTTTCTCTTTAATACAGAAAACCGTCATTCTAGAGTATTTTGTTTTGAGTATATTTCAGAATTACTGTTATATTATTATGTTTACTGGAAGACACTGGACTTGGTTCCAGATTGCTGTGTGAATTTCCCAAAGTTGTTCAGTTCCTTTATGTGCTTTGATTAGAATTCCTTTAGGTGAGAATTATTTTGTAGCCAATTATTTCACTGATTGTGGCCAACAATGATGCATTAGGTTCCTATTCTACTAGGTAGATTTCCTCTTACTCAAAAGCCCACCCAATATAAATGTACAGTACTAGCCCACTGTGAAGCCTATAATTATTGTGACCTTAAAAAAAAAAAAAAAAAAAAAAAAAAAAAAAAAAAAAAAAAAAAAAAAAAAAAAAAAAAAAAAAAAAAAAAAAAAAAAAAAAACCTCTAGGATAAGACTTCTTATCTAGTGAGCAATGCACCAAGCTTTAACTTTTTTGCATGTTACTCAATTTCTTGCCACAAACTTTGTGGCTTATTTTCTCTAAAAAGAGGTCTCAGGATTCAGTGATATCTAAACTACTCAAAATAAAAAACCCATATCACAGGGAGGTTTGCCAGATGCTAACATAACTAATCAGAGAAGAAGAAAATATCATTGAAACTTCTCTCTGTTACATGGGGATCATTTGAGAATATTTCAAAATAATATTTTATCTTCATTGAGTGAATTAAATAGCTATTTTATTATCCCTTGTAAGGAAATTTAATTTCAACAATAAACAAATAAACTGCAATTTTAATCAGAGAACCGTGCAGCAAGCTTCTCTATAATAAATTGAATTATTTTTTAACTGTACTATCTCTGCTTTAATAAAAATGTACAAAAGCAGTGCCTATTTTTAAATTAGGTTCAGGAGTTGACATTGTGTTTTGCTGATGATGAATTACAAGATAAGACTTTTAGTGGCTTAATATATATTATAATATACTCCATGTCATTTATCTTCATTTTGTTCTATAACTTTATCAAGGACAAAATATAGTCATTTCAGTGTACTTGGCAGAAATGTCTTATTTGTTTAATGATAATTGAATTACTTCCAAAGGAGTTGACATTCTTCAGAAACAATTTCTGAGTCATGCTGAAAGCAAACCTAATCTTGAAAGATTGGTAAAGTGCTGAAACAAAAAACAAAACAAAACAAAACAAATTGCCCTTATTAAAAACAGAGGCTGTAAATTTAAATAAACACTAAATGACCTGTAAGCCAGTGTGATGTCTATTACCACATATAATCAAGGTCAGACATGCCTGTGTTCAATATAAGCCTCCTATGGAATCTCTCTCATCAACTCACATTTTGTCAATTGTAGCGATTCACCTGATAACTATAATAGAGTTTTCACAGCAGAGATGATGAGCAATGCTCTTTATGTATCACCTGCTCTGTCCTCCGGGTATACTCTTACTCTTCAGCCCTCTATATCAAAAATAAGGAAGGATTCCCACTGAGCAGACTCTATCTAAGAGTCATCAGCTCTGGAGCAAACCAAGTTTTGATGGCTGAGTTGTCAACTGAGAAAGGTAAGAGCCTATTTTCAACTAAGATTGAAGAAAAATATGGTGGGCATCAATGTGAAAGAAGTACATTTCTTCTTCCTCCTTCCTTCCTTCCTTTGTCCTTTCCATTCTTTCTTCCTTTGTTCATTTTATTTCTTTCTTTATTTGTTTATATATCTTTCTCTCAAAAATCTTTCAGAACAGACATAGCTGGAACGGAAAATTATTGATATTTTTTACCTGTACATAGATTAAAAAGTTAACTATATTAAGAATGGATGAAAACAAAGGTACTCTCTTATGGTTGTACCACTGGCATGATGGATTATTCGTTTCTTGTACACAAACAGGATTTCAAATGTTGTGTCACTGGTTTTATAATGACCAGCATATATAAGTTCACTCACACTGGACATTCTGCTTATTTGTATGAAGGGGCCACCGCATTTGCACCTTGAAGAAAGATCTACTAATAGACACAGAAATATAGATAAGAAAAGCTTAAAATGCTCAAAATTGTACACAAAATCTACAAGGAAATATGGAATGTGTAGGTGGAGGAAATAGTCTTTCCCAAAAAGAATCACACTAATTGTCATCCAATACTAAATCATCAGCCATAAAAATATACACACAAAGAATATTATGTAAACTAAGCAGGTTATTTTTTTAATTCGCTAATTTATATGTATGTCTCTGTGTGCTTGTGTGTTTGTGTGTGTGTGTGTGTGTGTGTGCATCTACCTGTAATAACAAATAAAGAAAAATACATCCCTAAAAAAATCAACATTGTGTTGGTCCCTGTTTATCATAGTAGAAGACATGCTGCCATACTCTGGCCCTAGAAGGTCAATGGAAGGCTGAGAGTTGTGTATTTGTACTCCAGTTTCTTTTTTTTAAATTTTTTGTTTTTTTTTTAAATTCAACACAGTTTATTCTGATCTTCCTCTTTGCTCTCTGAAATCATTTTCCAACATTTATACTGAAAGTCCTTCTATCTTACATCTTTTGTTTAGTCTTACTCTACAGGCATATCATTTTCCTATCTATTAGTCTCACAGAAGAAATAACTTTCCCAACTAAAGTAATGGCTACTTACTTTTGCCTTTAGCCATGCAGACTGAAGAATCTTTCTGC
The DNA here is from genome assembly GCA_004025045.1 of Sigmodon hispidus. Classification (NCBI taxonomy): domain Eukaryota; kingdom Metazoa; phylum Chordata; class Mammalia; order Rodentia; family Cricetidae; genus Sigmodon; species Sigmodon hispidus. The sequence goes on along the minus strand of PVIH01009372.1, from coordinate 22,474 downwards.
TAAATAGATTAGCACTTCCTCTCCACTATAAATTCCATTAAGTTATTTGGAATCCAGCTAATTCTCTTGTTGTTTTTTTTTTTCCTTCTTCTTTATTTGTTTTGTATTTATCAAAAAAAAAAAAAACAAAAAACAGTAAAATGAATTTAAAATGCTGAAAACTTAACAATAACTATAAAGAAGATAAAAATCATAAGCATGACTTATCAAGGGTGATAATGCAAATAAGATTGCTACACATATGTTTACTTTGTGTTCAGCTTTCCCTCTGTTTTTTTTTTTTTCCATCCCTGTATATCCTTATTCAAGATCTCTTCCCCCTCCAACCACATCAGGTCAGTTTTCTTCTCCGCAACTCCCCATCCCCTCCCTGGGCAGGGAACAGACAGTCCTATGGTCCCACTGACCCAATAATGCTTGGATCAGTCTCCACTCCTGGCCAAATCCAGTTTTGTCCCCCCTCCCTCAAGAGTGAGTCAGGTGTTCCTATAGTTGGAGTGGGATCCAAAGGGTCAGTCCAGGGTGTTTCTGATCCCAAGCTGTTCAGTGGTTGTGGTTTGCAGCTTGGGCATGCTTGGCTTTTTTTCTTGTTTGTTTATTTAGAGACCACTAATGAGTGAGTACATCCCCTGCTTATCTTTCTGAGATTGTGAAACCTCGCTCAGGAGGATTTTCTCCAAATCCATCCATTTGCATGCGAATTTTAGGATATCATTTTTTTCTTACTGCTGAGTAGTGTACTCCAGTTTCTATTAAACCTTTGAGCTTGAGCCCTGTGTTATCTTCATTTTTGGTGTAATGTAGCATGTTATCCTGAAATTCTCAAACAAGCACACTTACATAGCCAAGGCTTTTTCCTTTATGCTATGTGTTATAGTTAGGATTCTACAGGAAAAGTAAAGTGGCAAAAAATAGTTTCTATCTGTATTATCTTTATCATCTGTCTGCCCTTCTATCTACATACCGTCTATTATCTATCTGTCTATCTATCTATCTATTTATCTATCTATCTAGTATCTATCTATCTAGTATCTATCTATCTAGTATCTATCTATCTATCTATCTACCTACCTACCTACCTACCTATTTTCTATAAGGGTTTTATATGATTGGCCTATGCCTTGTGGTTTGACTATTCCAACATTGGCTGTCTCTCAAGAAAAATTCCAAGAATCCAATAGTTGTTCTGTCCATAAGGCTGGATGACTCAGTTGGTCTTCAGTATATGCTGACATCATGAAGAAGTAGTCTCTAAAACCAGTTAGTGTGAGAGTAAACAAGCAAAGGGCACAAGCTTCCTTCTTCTATGCCATTTATATTGAATGCCACCAGAAGGCATGTCAAAGATTTAATGTAGATCTTCCTGTCTCAAAAGATCTGGATTTAGGGCCTGGTTTTCCATCTCAAATAATTCATTCAAGAAAAATCTGTCACAGGAGTACCCAAATGCTTAGGTTTTAATTAATTACAGATGCAGTTAAGTTGACAACCAAAAATAAATAAATAAACCATCATTGGGTCATTTATAAAATCTGTACAGATTAATGAAACTATTTAAATTGGCCTTGCAATAAGCCTAACAATAGCAATTCAACTATAACACAATCCACTTAATTATTTTGTCAACTTGAAATACTAATAAAATAAATCTAGAAAATATTTTTAAATATTGTAGCAATTCAAAGCCACATGAATATGAATAAAAAGAAATACAAACCTGGAAAAAGATAAAATCAGTGATTATGTTTAAATTCCCTATAAACTCAAGGAGAAAAGGAACAATAAAGAAATGGATATGGAGATAAGCCTTTCTAGAGAGATATTATTTGAAACTGTGTCTCTAGAGTTGAAGTTATACAGAAAGAAGAAAGTAGACATTGCTGCAGTGCTCAGAATAATAATGGGTTAGATGAACACACAGAGACTCCTGACAACTAAGGCCCAATTTCTAGAATAAATCAACTTCTGAAGACTTCAGGGTGCACATGAAGCAGAGAGGTCTGGTATACATGTTTCCTGAACAAGATGAGCACAAAAGTGATCTGGAAAAATGCCCAGCTTTTTTTTTTCTTTAAGTGAGGTCTTCTATTTTAAGAAGAGGTTGGCACGTTGTCATTTGACTCAGAAAGAGTGTTCCTTCTACTCCAGACACTTTCATCCTCTCTCTGCAGGAGGAGTTCATTGGCTGATTCTGGTAAATAAGAAAAGGCTTGCTTTGTGCTGCCAGGGAGGGATTGGTGCAGAGTGACAGGTGGTTAGCTCTATCGATGGGGTAAAGCAGAACAGCAATTAAATCAGAAGTTGGGGGGAGCTTTTCTTCTTCATCAACCCAACACCACAACAGACCCAAATATGAAGACCATTAATGACAACACAGTCATGATTTATAAACTTGTCTCTCAAGGTTCTTAAAAAGGTTGGAAGAAAACAAGCAGAACAAACAATTTAAATAATTATTTAAAATACACAAGCCAAGTATGATGGTGCATGCTTGTAATCTAAGGAGTAGGAGACTGTGTCTAGAAGAATCTGACCTCAAGACCTGTTTAGGATCCTTAGCAATATCATTTCATGCAACAAAGAAAAAATCAAAACTAAACATAAGAATATCAGAGGAATTTGAAAACTTCCCTATAAAGTGAGCTTTAAGCTTACCTCCACTTATAGAAAAAAAGAGGACAAATTACCTCATTAAAACATCTTTATCTTAGTATTCTTTACACTATCCAATATGCCTGGGTCTCCAAAACAACACTAAATTACTGGTTATGCTAACAGCCAACACAAACTACAAAAAAGCAGACAACGCTGCCATCGCAGCATATGTAATATACCTCTTAAAATAATAAAACAGGCAAGTTGAAATAAATAAAATTACTTGGTAGGGGGTATTAATCAAAAATATACATGAACAATGTAGGTAGCCATAAGGAAACTAGAAAAGATCAAAAGACAATGTGAAAATCTAAACCATTGCAGCACAATGACAGCATTGGAGATGTGTGTGTCAGCAGTATGCACATAGCTTAAGAAAAAGCTCATTAAGCTTGAAGACCTGTCAACAAGTTCTTCCCAAAACCAAAATTCAAAGAGAAAAATAACAAGAGTACAGTTCATTCAAGAAGTATGAGACAGTGTTAAAAAGTCTTATCCTTTATATTCAAAATACCTTAAGAAGACAACAAAACAAGAAAAATATTTGGAAATAGCAAAGAGACAGACATCAAATTGCAGATTGAGAAGAAGCAGAATACGAAGAATAAAATCTAAACTCTTTACACTATGTATATTGTACTTATATTATAGAAAATCAAAGAAAAAATCTTAACAGAAATTGTGTTTCATAAATACAAATTTTTATGCTATTATAATTTTAACTGAGTTTCTAAAATACTTTACAAAGAAAGAAACATCCATGGAGAAGGGGGGCATTATTTAATTGTTTATCTCATCAGATAGAAACAAGCAAAGAAAGAATAAAATCTTTTAAAATACTTAGATAAAAGCATATACCATCATCTAATTCTCTCTTCAATAAAATGATTGTTTTTCAGTTGGAGAAGAAATAAACCATTCAGATACAAGCAAACTATTAATTTCTCCTGAACTCCTTTTAGATATCATTTAACTCTATTATAATAATGTTTGTAATTTTCATCAAGCATATTCTATATATTAATTTAGCATGAACACCTCTCTTTTTATCTGTCTGTGTCTCTCTCTTTCTATCTGTCTCTCCTTCTCTCTTATTCACAATCATTACTTGCTCAAGTGTAAAATGGAAAAAGAAAAAATTTAGGAAAGAAAAGCTGGAAAGATATGTAAGATTTATATCAACTTTACCTAACACTGACTCTCTAGGCTTGAATGGAGCAGATACTATCAGAACAGATTCTACCTGCCACCTTACTGAGAAGAAATGAGTGCTCTGAAGCCACTTTTTCAGAGCTCCCAACAAGCATTGTACTATTTAGGACTCAGTCTAAGGCTTGTATGCAAGCAAAGGACTTTAGCTTTTTCAATGTAGTCTCACTCACAGGCTCTTTTAATTGTACAATACCTATAAGAACAGAATCAAAAGCCACTTAGAAGCTATAACCGTCAAGAAACCAAAAAGAATTGACTTTTACAGTAATAAAATAATGATAATGTATAATATAAATCTAAATAACAGATAATGTTTTATAAATAGCAGCAACCCAGTAGATTATATGCAGGATGATTCATCATTTTTTCAATAGAATAAAATAATACAGATGCATGAAATTATCTTAAAAATTGCATCTGACGTTGAAGGAATAGATGCCATTTCTATAGCCACTGTTTCCATTTTTAGGCTTCTTATTAGGTACCCATCATAGTCTCCCCAGCCTCCCAATGTATCAGTCTCAGCAGGCTCATCAAAAACAGTACTAGACTACCCCAAATCAGCTCATAGTCACATAGAAAATGCACATTTTACTCTCCAAATAAATATTTCAACATATATTGAAATACTGCAAAACAATCTGTCCTAATTTAAATATTCTTTTCTAATAAACTACAAGTTTGATTTTGCCCCTGATCCCGGGACCTGAATGGCCACTCAACTGCTGCAGCACAGAGCACTGCCTGTCCTGAACACAGCTGGGAAAGTAGCAGCAGGGGAACACCACTGACCTTTGGTCCTGGGCACATGCCTCAGAAGTAAGATACTTGGTTTCAGCAGGGAGTACAGCCTGCACAATCCACAACTGGTGTAATAGCAGCAAAGAAGCAGAGGAGTTCCTAAAAGCACAGCTGAGGGGTCAAAGGTCAGAAGGTGACTTCCATCCCTGAACCCAGGCCCTGAGACAGCTTTTTAGCTTCAGTGCAGAGCACAGCCCACCCAATACATGGCTGGTGTAATAAGAGTGGGGGAACAGCCAAGTCTCTGGGCACACAGCTGAGAGGTGAGAGGTAAAGTGGTGACAATTGGGATAACACTGCGAACTCACGAGAATATCAGACCCTCTGAGCACATAGCTAATTAAGAGCCCTCAGACCACCAACTCACTAAGAGATGACCAAGAACTAGCCAAGAGTGAATTGGGGAAACAATGGGTAGATGGCAGTGCAAATATACATATACATACAACAATACAAATGTCAACAAGACACCAACAGAAAAAGCAAGTAGTTCTATATCTTCAAGACCTGAACATAATATCGAAGAGGGAACAGAAGGAAACAACTTTAAAAACAGCTTTATGAAACTAATAAAAAGCCATAAAGAGGATATTAAAAATTCCCTTAAAGAAACAGAAGAAATTAATAACAGAAAATTAGAAGAAACGAACAAAGACCTGAAAGAAAATAAAGAAAACCAAGAAAAAGAAAGCCAACAGGTGAAAGAAATTTGCCAAGATTTAAAAACTGAAATAGGAGCAATAAAGAAGGCATAACAGGGACAAAACTAGAAATAGAAAATCTGAAAACACAACCCAGAACTACAGATTCAAGCATAACCAACAGAATCCAAGAGATGGAAGAGAGAATCTCTGGGGTGGAAGATTCAAAAGTGGTAACAGATACATCAGTTAAAGTAAACACTAAAACCAAAAAAGTCATAACAAAAAATATCCAGGAAATTTAGGACACCATAAAAAGACCAAACCTGGGAATAATTGGAATATAAGAAGGAGAAGAATACCAGCTCAAAGGCACAGAAAATATATTTCACAAAATCATAAAGGAAAACTTCCCTAACGTAAACAAGGAAATGCCTATAAAAATACAGGAAGCCTACAGAACACCAAATTGACTAGACCCACAAAAAAGAATGCTTGACATATGATAATAAAGCCTCTAAACCTACAGAACAAAAAACCCAAAATCCTAAGAGTTGCAAAGACCAAAGGTCAAATACCTATAAAGGGAGTTTCATCAGAAAAATACCCAACTATTCAATGGAAACATTGAAAGCAAGAAATTCCTGGTCAGATATTATAAAGACACTAAAAGTGCATGGATGCCAACCTAGAATACTGTACCCAGCAAAACTATCAATCAACATAGATGAAGTAAACAAGATATTTTATGACATAACCAGATTTAAACAATGCCTAACCACAAACACAGCCCTTCAAAAAGCCCTAGAGTGAAAACTCCAACCTAAGGAAACCAGAAACACTCATGTAACCACAGACAATTGATAAGCCCACAGAAGAAACCTCCTACCCTGCAAAAAAGAAAATGCAAGCTACTAACAAAAATGACGGGAAATATTGATCACTGGCCATTAATAACCCTTAATATCAATGGACTCTGTTAACCTATGAAAAGACAGATCCTAACATGATGGATACAAAAATAGAAAACATCTTTCTGCTGCATACAAGAAACACCTCAAATTTAAAGACAGACACAGGCTCAAAGTAAAGGGTTGGAAAAAGAATTTCCAATCAAATGGCCCTAATAAACAAGCTGCTGTAGCCATTCTAATATCTAAGAAAATAGACTTTAAACTAAAATCAATAAAAAGAAACCTGGAAGGTCACTATTTGTTCATCTCAGGAAAAATTCACCAAAATGAAATCTCGATCCTGAATATCTATGTCCCCAACACAAGGGCCCCAACATATGTAAAAGGAACACTTCTAAAGCTTAAAACCCATATCAAATGTGACACACTAATAGTGGCAGACATCAATACCCCACTTTCACCCTTGGATAGGTCAACCAGACAAAAACTCAACAGAGAAATAAGGAATATAGCAGAAGTTATGACACAAATGGACTTAGTAGATATATACCAAACCCTCTACCCAAACAAAAAGGAATATACATATTTCTCAGCACCCCATGGAACTTTTTCTAAAATTGATCACATACTAGGTCATAAAGCAAGTGTCAACAGGTACCAAAAAATGTGTATAACACCTTGTACCATTTCAGATCACCAGGGTCTAAAGATAGAGCTCAACAACATCAAAAGTCACAGAAACTCTACCAACTCATGGGAACTAAACATCACTCAACTGAACCACCTCTGGGTAAAGAAAAAAATTAAGAAAGAAATCAAAGACTTACTAGAATTTAATGAAAATAAATCCATGGCATACCCAAACTTATTGGATGCAATGGAAGCAGTCTAAAGAGGAAAGTTCATAGTATTAGATGCCTACATGAAAGGACTAGAGAAATCCCACACAAGAGAATTAACAGTACAGCTGAGTGTCCTAGAACAATTAGAAGAATATTCAACTAGAAGGAATAGACAGCAGGAAATAATCAAATTTAGAGCTGAAATCAACACAATAGAAACAAAATAAAACAGAGAACATCAATGAATCAAAGAGTTAGTTCTTTGAGAAAGTTAACAATATAGATAAACCCTTATCCAAACTAACCAAAGAGCAGAGAGAGAGAGAGAGAGAGAGAGAGAGAGAGAGAGAGAGAGAGAGAGAGAGAGAGAGTATCCAAATCAATAAAATAAAAAGAAAGGGGAAACAAAACAACAGATGTCCAGGAAATCCAAAAAATTAACAGGGCGTTATTTGAAAATCTATGCTCCACAAAATGGAGAACCTAGAATAAATGGACAGCTTTCTGGACATTAATTTTGCTACCATTTACAAAAATTAAATCAAGAACAAATTAAAGACATAAACACTCCTCTAACACCAAAGGAAATTGAAGCTGTTATTGAAAGTCTCCCAAATAAAAAAAGCCCAGGCTTAGATGGTTTCAGTGCAGAGTTCTACCAGACATTCAAAGAAGAGCTAATACCAATATTCCTCAAATTGTTCCATACAGTAGAAATGAAAGGAACATTGTCAAACTCCTTTTATAAGGTTAAAATAATTGTGATACCCAAGCTACTCAATGACACAACCAAGAAAAAGAATTACAGATCAATTTCCCTTATAAATATTGATGCAAAAATTCTCAGCAAAATTCTAGCAAACCATATACAACAACATATAAAGAATATCAGGTAGGCTTCATCTCAGAAATGCAGGTATGGTTCAACATATCGAAAACAGTAAATGTCATCCATCATATAAACATATTGAAATGAAAAACACATGATTTTCCCTAGATGCGAAAGAGCCTTCACCAAAATCCAACATGCCTTCTTGATAAGTCCTGGAGAGAGCAGGAATACAGGGAAAATAGCTAAATATAATAAAGGCAATTTACAAAAGGCTGATGGCCAACATCAAACTAAATGGAGAAAAACTCAAAGCAATCCCACTAAAATCAGGAACTAGACAAGCCTGTCCCCTCTCCCCTTATCTATTCAATATAGTTCTTGAAGTTTTAGCTAAGGCAATAAGATAATGAAAGGAGATTAAAGGGATACAAATTGGAAAAGTAGAAGTCAAACTATCTCTATTTGAAGATAACATGAATGTATACATAAGTATACATACCCACAAAATTCTACCAGAGAAATTGTACAGCTGATAAACTCCTTCAGCAATATAGCACGATACAAGGTTAAATCAAAGAAATCAGTAGCCCTCTTATACATTAAAGATAAAAGGGCAGAAAAAGAAATAAGGGCCTTTTATAATAGTTGCAAATAGCATTACATACCTTTGTGTAACTATAACCAAAGAAGTATCAGATATGTTACACAAAAAGTTTAAGTCTCTGAAGTAAGAAATTGAAGAGGATATAAGAAAATGGAAAGATCTCCCATGTTCCTGGGTAGGTAGATTCAACCTAGTGAAAATGGCAATCTTACCAAAAGCAATCTACAGATTCAATCCCAACAAAATTTTTTACAAAAAAAATCCCATCAAAATCCCAACACAATTTTTTACAGACCTTGAAAGAACAATACTCAATTTTGTTTGGAATAACAGGAAAACCAGGATTGCCAAAACAATTTTGCTCAACAAAAGAACCTCAGAGGCATCACCATCACCGGCTTCAAATATATAAAAAGAGAGAGATGTCATTGTACACAAGATCTCAAGGCTAGGACATAGCTAAATGTCACAATGCCTGACTTCTGCATTGATGGCCTCTGGCAGGGGTGTGGGGAAGGAAAGACTTGTTTTCCTTAAGAGTCTGGCCACAAGGAGTTTAATTAAGCAAATGAGCAGCATGAATGGGTATTTTTGTAAAAGGGGAGATCATAAGAGTGGACATGATACTGAGAGGTCTGATATCTGAGTTTGATAGGGTACATGATGTAAGAATACCTAATAGTAAATATATATGAAATTTTTAAAAAAAAAAAAAAGAAAAAAGAAATAGTATGATTAATATCAGGGTTTCACTGGCTTTGTAACTTTTATAGGCTTTGTTTATTTTTTTTAAGTTTTATGGAATTATATGTGTTTGTCTTAGTTTTTCAACTTATATTAGAACTCTGTAGTAAGTCCATATTTTCTTGTGTTTGTTTCTGTTATTGCTATTTTTATTTTTAGTATGGAGTATTTTATTAGTATTTCAAGGTTATAAAGTATGCATTTGTTAAAATCATTCATTGAATTTAGGTTGAATTTTGCTCTCTAAAAATTCACCATTTTTTTCTGAATCGTCAATGTATCGAAATAAATTAATATTATATGTCTTTATGATTTTCTGGAATTTCATTCACATCTGTTATAAGGTTTGCCTTTCAATTTCTAGTTTTATTGAACTAGGTCTTCCCATTTTTTGTTTAATTTGGTTAAGAATTTGCCTATTGTGTTTAATCCTTTAAAAACAAATTAATGAATAAAATAAACTACAAGTTGTAGTATTTTAATTTGCAGTTATCTATATTTTAAAAAAGCCGCATGCCTCAAACATTTTGGAAGTTGAATTTTCAGAGGGAAAATTATAGAAAGTTACATTTAAGAACAATAGAGCTAGCAATAGACTCATACATCAAAAGTAAATTCAGAAGTACTAGGAAGCTATGCAGTGAGGAAGTGCTTCATACCCAAGTGCTTGTGCAGATATGTTGCGTCTGTGTAGGATTCCTGGCACACCACATGTTGAAACCAACATGATTCTGGGTAAAATAAGAATTCCTGATATTTAGTCACTACATGGTAAAGCCAGCACTGCCAACACAACACAAGGCATAGGCAGGGCATGCCCTTAAGGAATGGCTACATAAATCCATGCCCACCCTTTCTCTTAAAAAGAGAAGCCATGTTGTAGACTGCCTCTTTCCTCTTATGCTTCTCGGTTCCTGTACTTGCCTGACAACTCTCCTGAATAAATTCTCCCGTGGCCCTGGTAGTGTGTGTGTGCCTGATCTCATATGCAAACCCAACACAGGTTCAGGCTCAAATGAAAAAGAATATCATTAGATGATTTGAGTATTATGAGAGTATGTCTGAAAAATGTGGAAATTGCCTAGAAAGACAGGAAAGGCTATTGGATTCTTATTGAATACTTATTTTATGATTTTTTTATTGCTAATCCTAATTGTAGAAAAATTGTAATTGTTCTTTCTAGAAAAATTTTATTAAATAAAAATCCACTTAAATTTAACAATTCAGCAAATAAGAGACAATTTTTCATGCCTACAAAAATTTATTAAATATATACATATATAATGCAGTAAGAAATTTTTAAATTTATTAAAATACATAAGCAACATTATGGGGTGGGAAAATTTGAAATACCTTAAGTGTGAAATAAAAGGCCCATTAGTAAATGATCCCCAACTACCCAACAGAATACCTGAAGTTCAATACATTTAGATTCCTTTTGATTTTATTAAACAATATAGCCTTAGTGAAACTAATAGATAAATGACTTGATTAATAAATTAGCACAGTAATAAATGTAGCTAAAATAAAGATTTGCCTCAGTTGCTTGAATATTAAGTATTCAGGAAGAAATGCTTATTCAATAAGAGGAATTAATTATTAATTTAGAAAATTTTTCTGCTCATCTGTTTATGATACTAGCAGAGGAAATTCAAATACATGTCCAGTCACCATGAGGTACCTTTCAAGGACAGTCAAAAGGACATCATAGTGTCGGCATCCTAACAGAAGAACCAAAGCAATACAAACATATCAGTTAGCTCAATGTTATAGATGATACACTTTCTGTCAACCTATCAGGACAAAGATCAGATTGGCTGGAAGTCAGAGTCTGTGATATCACGTTTCCGTAAGTGATAATGGGCTATGGCTTTTAGCTTATAATTTTGTAAAGGAGATGTTCGCTCCTTTGCAAATCTCAAGGAAAGTAGAGATCTTCAGCAGCAGCTGAGCCATCTTGCCCTGTACCTTTCTCTAAGAAACACATTTCTTAGTGCAGTTAAATGGCTTATTCCATCTCAGTGATGCTGAAATGTTTGGCTTTACTTAATCACTTGTAGATGGGTTTCTGTCCTGTAATTCATCTTTAAATGATACTTGTTTACTAGATTTCTTTCAATTTTAAAGTTTTAAATTATCATTCAGATGCTACAGCAGCTGGTTCTTATTTTCTGTTTTCATGTGAACTACAAAATCTAGCTTGCATCTTCAGCAGTTTGGAGAGTAACATCCCAGAATCTGTAGAACTCTGCAGCTATTACTGTTAAGGTTTCTCTCATGCTTGCTATTATAGGATACATCAATTGTCAATCTTACTCTTATTTCTATGTCTTCCCATAAACCTTCAGAAGAGACAGAGGAGGTAATTCTCTGACACCAATCTCTACCAAGGAAAAAAATATGTGCCATTTTTGGTTATGTGATCACTTGAAGGCTTGTTTCTATGTTTTTGGTCCTGGTGAAATTGTTATCTTTTTCCTTAGCTTTGTGAAATTGAAAATTTTCTCAGTCTTTTAGGCAGGTGACCATTTTTGTTTGCTTGTTTGTTTGTTGCTGTTGTTATTGTGATCTTCCTACATGGTCTTTCACATTGGCTGCTCAGTGAGCTGCAAGAGGATTGTGATGATGATGGCAGTGGTTGTGGTGCTGCTGTTGCTGCTACTGATGGTAGTCGTGGTTATGACACAAATAATGGTTTTCATCCTTCTTTTCTTCTAGAATGTTCATGTGGAAATACTTCACTTTCAAAGTTTTGTGTTTTCTAATATTTTCTATTTGTTATTTTAACCTATGTACCTTACAATATCTGAGCTAGTAAAACAGATTTTCTTTTAGCTGCTAATTACTTCAAAATTTTTATAGGCTGCTTATTATTTATTTTTAAAAACTCATTTGTGATAAGAGTGCCAAAGGTTTGTCACTTAGCCTGTATATTTGCTTTGTTTCTTAAATCCATTTAAGAGTGAGTACGTACAATGTCCATATTTTGGGGCTTGTGATACTTCACTCAGTATATTGTCCAAATCTATCCATTTGTCTGCAAATTTTACGATGTCTTTTTTTTTCTTTTTTACTGCTGAGTAGTTTTTTGTTAATTTTTTGCTTTTTGTAAGATAGAGATTGTAAGAACTTTATTTTTCATCCATCTTTTTTTCCTTCTGCTCAGGTGTTTGCAGAACTCAGGACCACTCAGTGGTAGCTCCAAACCACATGATGGCCTGTGCTATAGGAGTTGCTGACCATGACCAGTCCTCAGTGGCTGGCTGTGTACTACAGTCTTCAGTAGGGATTTGCTGAACGGTACAGAAAGTACCTGTATACTCTCTGACCATTCTGTCACTGCTGTCTGAGCAGCAGTGACTTCAGAAGATGGTGTACCTAAAATTGCTCCTTGGTTATAGCCTTAGAAGCAGCAGCCTGCTCCTCCTTCTCAATCTCTTCGGGATCTCTGTAGAAGTAAAGACCTGGCATAATTTCCCCGGGGTGTTCATGGGAGATAGTGCCATGCATGCAGAGTACATTCCTTCCAGGCTAGCACCCACCACATCAGAAAGACTGAGTGAGCTCCCTTGTTGCATGGGATGCCAGTGTCTACGTAGCTCTGAGAAGAGTCTGTGTTACATAGAGCAATGATGAGCAGGTTGACATAGGATGCCTCTGTGAGGGGCTGGAGGTCAGCTCTGGGATCAGTGACCACTAGAAGCCATGGCTCCCTAAAGGCTGCTTATATCTGGTTAGTTAGGTTCCCAAGAGTGAACCGGTCAGCAATAATGTGGCTCCAGGGGCAGCAGCAAACATCAGCACCACTTGCTGCCCAGAGTTTCTGGAGGAGATGAAACTGACATCAGAAGGGTTCTCAATGACAGTAGTCAGTCTGCAAATAACAGCTTTCCCCAGGTCCTCTCCAGATTTATGATGTAGATCCCATCACTTTTCCTTTTGTGGATGTACTGCTCCATCTAAAAGTCAACATTGGTGCCACCTAAGTGGGTTGCTGCGGCAAGGAATTTGAGGACATTCTCCTTCTTTATTTGCAGGACATCAAGGGCTCCAGATATTGTGTTAAGTTTTCTTTTAAGTTATTATGGAAAGAAAAGATCTCTTGAGTAAATTGGGATCATAATAGTGAGAAAGCAAGGGGAGGTGGAAACAAATCCTGAGAGGAGATGGCTGAGTGGGAGGAGCAACAGAGAGGGAGGAAAAAGAAATGGTTGTCTTGATAGAAGGAGACACTGGGGTTAGAAAGAGGCTTGGTGCTAAGAAAACCTTTAAGAACTCACAAGATGTCCCTAGCTAGGATTCCAAGTAATAGTAGAGTGAGTGCCTAAACAGGACTTTCTCTAAATCAAATGAATGACCACCCTAATTGTCATTATAGAACCTTCATCCAGCAATGTACAGAGACAGAAACAGAGATCCATAGCTAAGCACCAGATTGAGCTTCTGGTTCAGAGAGAGAGACAGAGAGAGAGAGAGAGAGAGAGAGAGAGAGAGAGAGAGAGAGAGAGAGAGAGAGAGAGAGAGAGAAGAGTGAGAGTATATGAATAAAGAGATCAGGTTCATGAGAAGGAGACAGACTCACAAAGAGCTGACCCCAGCTATTGGGAGCTCATTGATTCAGAAACAAGGGGGAAACTTCACGGAAAGAAATTTTACCTTCCAAAGGTTTACGACTGCCAAATGTTGTGGGCAGTTTGTGGATCCTCTTGCAGTTGGACCACACTATGTTCCTGTGCATGAACTGACATCACAAAGCTCATTTCCTACAGAGGAACACCTAACTCAGCCTTAATACTGGAATAAGGGACTCAGATCTACCGCAACTGGATATGCCAGAATGAACTGACCCACGTTGGGATTCCTTGCCCTCCTTGGACAATGGATAGGGGATGGCATGGGGGTAGGCTTAGTAAGGACAGGGGGAAGGAAAGGAGGGGAATCAGTGCTAGATAGGGAAAAAAACTTTTTAAGTAAAAAAAATGGGTAAGAAGAATTGTGACTTATTACAAATGTAATCTGCTTTTTTCTGTTTGTTTTTAATCTTAATCTTGATGCTTTTGCTTTTGTTTGTATAGGAGATCTGAATTAGAATATACAGAAATATTATCAACACTATATTAAAAACTGGTATTGATAACTATATAAGTATTTTTATCTTTATTTTGATCTACTACATGATCTTTTGATAGAAAAATATAATATAAATTATTATCTAGGAATACTGATAAAAATGATGGTTTCTGCTTAATCTTTGAATTATTTGTTTCTTCTAAGCTGTGTTCTTTCTTTAATAATGTACATTTTCTTTTTCATATTCTGAAATTTCTCACAATCTGTGAGTTTTTGACTGAATTTATATGTACTGGCCTTGGCTGTTCAGTTTGTAGATGAATTCTATCAATATTCAAATACTTGATCTCTAAGGTCTGTGAGGTAATAAATTCTGTCCAAATTTGTAATGCTTAGGACAATAATAATTTGGAATGATGTATAACCATGTTTGGTACATGATGTTAATAAATGTGCCATTTATCTGTATGCTTAGATGTACTTGCAATCATTAAAGTGTTGTCTCTAAAAATTTGAGAAATTTTGAAACAGAAATTCTCATCTCAGTGAACCAGCAGTACCAACTTCCTTTTGTTACATTTAGATGATAAAATACATATTAAACCTTATATTGACCATTTGAATTGGTCTGAATCAACTCTAGGTGGTTTTTAGGACAGAGGCCCTCCACTGATGAAATTAAGTGTTTGGAGCTACAATGGTGGCACACATATCTTTACTTCATTAGTTTTGGAAAGATTCAAATGCCATACACAGTTATCAATTTTTTTCCTTGTGAATGAGAACTTTGAAAATAAACCTACTTTCCCCCTTGTTTTTGATTGTGTTATTTTTTATCTCTATATTTTCATAGGCATAATTTTTCTATAGGGACCTCAAACTCACATGAAAATTTTTCTGAAAGAAACATTGAAATGTATTTAAAACTGGTCCATTCAGCTTTTTGCTTATTTATCTACTGTTAGGAACCAAGTCCAAGGGATTCTTATGAATAGACAAAGGCTAAAGCTACAAGAAGACTGAGCACACTGATTTTGTAATTATTTTCAAAAGTGTCTGCTGGTCTTTGTGGCTTAGGAGTAGGTGTTTGCAATTTCCCTGATCCTTCTGGGTCAGCAATTGTGTGCCAAAACCTACTCACATTCTATCCAACATTTTGATTTGCTTTATCTTTGCTGCAGAATTGATATTATCTTTCTCTCTTATTAAAATCCTTGGAAATGTTCAGTTTTCTAGTTATAGCCATCCTTATCTTCTAATAGCTGCACAATAGTGATGAAAAATATTTTCCCTTTACTTTCAACTCTGTGTAGACAGGAAACTGAAGTAGACACATTGGTTTAATCTATTATCTTCAGTAAAAAATATGCTTAGAAAGTCTTAAATACTTTTCTATAGGGTGGTAACTCTATTATTTATTTTTTATCATAGTAATTTGACTATTACGTTAATGTGGGATAGATCAAAGTATGAAATGCAAGCTTCCTTTTTGACCTTTTAAGATGATATTTAATTTAACATATTACATATAAAGAAGGGAGAAAATATTTGTTAATAACATTCTTAGAATGTGTAATTATGTTCAAATTCAATAAAAGGATGAAATAATAGAGGATAAAAGACTAAAAACACCCCAAAGTCAATTTACAGATAGGATTTTTTTAAACAACAGAATATATTAAATATAATTTTTGGATACCAAGTTGTTCAGTGGTTGTGGTTTGCAGCTTGGGTGTTCTTTACTTTCTGTTAAGTCCACTAATGAGTGAGAACATCCCCTGCTTATCTTTCTGGGTTTGTGATACTTCACTCAAGATACACTCCAATTCCATCCACTTGCCTGCGAATTTTACTATATCTCTTTTTCTTACTGCTGAGTAGTACTCCATTGTGTAGATGCACCGCAGTATATTAATCTCTTTTTCAGCTAAGGGGCATCTAGTTTGTTTCCAGGTTCTTGCTATTACAAATAATGCTGCTATGAATATAGTTGAGCTAATGCCTTTGGAGTGCAAATATGTATCTTTAGGGTATATGCCTAAAAGTGATATTGCTAGATTCTTGGGAAGAATGATTCCCAGTTTTCAGGGGAAACCAACATAATGCATTCTAGGTGGATGAACAAGTTTACACTCCCACCAACAATGACATAAGCTGTCATTTTTGTTTTTGATCTTAGCCATTCTGAAAGGTATAAGGTGGTATCTTAAAGTTGTTTATTTTGCATTTCTCTGATGGCTAAAGATGTTGAGCATTTTTTCAAGTGTCTTTCAGCCATTGTAAATTTTTCTGCTAAGAATTTCCTTTTTAGCTTTGACCCCCATTTTTTGATTGGGTTATTTGTGATTTTGGACTCTAGTTTCTTGACTTCTCTATATATTTTAGAGGTCAGTTTTCTGTCATTGTAGGGTTGGTGAAAATCTTTTCCGATTCTGTAGGCTGTTGTTTTGTTTTAATGACTGTGTCCTTTGCCTTACAGAAACTTCACAGTTACATAATTTTATTGATACAGAACAAAGAAAATTATAGACCAAGATATTTTTCAAATGCATTGATGGAAGAGACATGTAATAGGTTGCAAAATTTGGGAGATTTTATCTATAAGCTCCAGATAATATCTGAAGATATTTTTAACCATTTGGTTGCTGGGAACTTTATAAAGATTTTCTCAATGGTCACAAAGATGATAGACCACAAATAAAGGAGGACAATACATTTCTCTGAGTCAACTTAAAGATGTTCCAAAATAAATTGACTTTGAACTTGTAACTTCACAATTTTCCCACATCATTCATGCTTTAATTTGTTACTAAGCCTTGCAGAAGGTTTTATGTAAAAGCGTTTTGTAGAAATTTCTGTTCACACAGAGAACTATCTGTGTGTAGCATCTATTTAAAAATCCATACACTAATTTATGTTTTACCTATTCAATTAATTGAAGTACTGCTTAAGGTTTTTCCACTCATCAACTGTTAGCCTCTCTTCCCACATGCAAAATCCATGTGTTATGACCTTTGATTTTCGTAATCTTTTCTGTCCAGAGACCTCTGCTTTACCATTTAATTAAGCATCTTTCGTTTAGAAGTTCAACTTTGACGTTGACACAGCTATTCTGCCCCAAAACTGCAAAGTGGTAACTGCTTTGCACATGTATATCCTACATCTCTCACAATACGTAGACTCTCTAGTTAAAATTCTTGCATTAACAATTTAAAGAATTTTTTGGTTTTTGAAAATCAATATCAAACATTATATAAAAAAGCAAAACATCCAGAATAGATAACAAAGAAACCCATACAGTAATAAAACTTCTCCTTTCTCTAAAATACATGAAACATAAAAAATAAAATCTAAGGCTTCTTTACAAAAAAAGAAAGCATAGTAGGTTACAACTAATGCCCATATATGCACTACGGCCACCACAATATTTCTACTAAGGAACCCTTCTACAGACAAACCAGAAATTTTGTTTGATTTTGTTTTGTTTTGTGTGTGTGTGTGTGTGTGTGTGTGTGTGTGTGTGTGTACATGTTTTAAATATTTAATTGTCTGCCTAAAGTGCCTGATAAAGTGTTCCCAGAAAAGACTCAAGACCATTTTTCAATACACCTTATTCTCTGCCTTATTGTAAAAGGCTGTGGTGCAAATTGGCTCTCCACTTTGTGATCAAACTTTCAAATTCTTAGTTTTGGATTTTATGAAGAACTATTATTAATGTGATCTATCTTACCAATCTCTTTTATTATAGCAACTTTCTTCTGCATCCTTTGAAGATATATCTTCCTACCCAAGATTGTTAAGATTAAGTGTATTATCTTGTCTACACCTTATTTTACCTTTGATATTTTATCCACTATCAACCCTCTGTAGATTTATGAGAGCAATATAAGACAGATAAAATTATTTATTTCATTATGAATATTCAAGAGGGATTTTCTACACTGCTCTGATGGCATATTATAGGGCTGAATCATAACACCTGCCTGAGAGCTGAAAGTGCAGATGTTTTTGGATTTTCCCACGTGCTTATCATGAGCAAGGCATAAGCAACAAATGTTTCTGATATTGCCAAAGCACTGGAACTTAAGATATTTTGGTCAAGACTCTCTCCATACATTTATGTTTTGGGCAGGTATGTGAATCCTTTATTATCTTGTATGATTATTTTGGTCTATTTGGAGCCTATACATCCAGTAATACTGTGAATTTTTTAATTTTACTGATGTTAAGTTTTCAAATTCATTTTGCCTTAATATTGTCTTTATTTTTCATGTATCTTTGCATTTCTAAATATGTTTCAAAAAGTTTGGAAATTTTTACAAGAAAAAACCTGTTAGGCCATCTGAGTGTGATTATACTGAATCCCATGATCACTTCATGGGAAGTGAAAATTAATATATGGAAGTTTAAAATTAATGAATTTATCAGTTCATTTTTAGGCATTTAAAATGTCCATTTATGTTTCATCTTCTATGTAGTCTTTCATAACTTTTATTATATTAATTATTAATAATTATTAACAGTCATTTATATAATTTTCTATTTTCCTATGCTATCTCAGCCGTCGCCTGTTTCTGCTACATTGGGCAGGTTGTTTGTTTTGAATTGCTTTTGATAGCTACATTCCATGAGAAACTATTATAATTGATCTGTGAGCTGCACTTTCTGGTTCACTCTGCAAAAATAATTCTTGGAGTTTCAACTAAAATCCTGGGAATTTAATTAAGTCCTTTCAACCATCTATGGTTCTGAACTCTGATCCCTAGGTCAGCAGAAGTCATGCTTATTGAAAAGACCACTTTTAAAAGGGGGAAATCAGACTTTAAGAATTAATTTGTGCAAATCCCAGTAACTCTTACTGTGGATCTGAATATTAAATGCTCGTATTACCCAATTTCTAATAATTTAAGCTACAAATCAAGTTCATTTAGCCTCTTCTTCATCTTCCATGCAAAAACTCACAAAACACTTTAATTGCTACATGTTTATTAAAAGGAACATTATAAAGAGTGCCAAAGAAGAACCAAATTAAGATGGAAACAAGCCTGCAACACAGTCAAACACTTGGCAATGCCAAGAGAACCACAGAAAAGAAGAGGAGGAAGAATTGTAGGAGCCAGAGGGTCAAGGACTCAATGAGAACACTGCTCACAGACTTAATTAAGCAGGGATCATAGAGACTGAAAAGACAAACATGGACCCTGTGCGGGTCTGAGCAGGTCCTCTGAATATAAACTATGGTTGTGTAACTTGTACTTCTGTGGAGCTTCTAACAGTGAGAGTACTAGATGTCTCTGACACTTCTGCCTGAGGTTGGTTGGAACCTTTTCCCTGCTACCTGGTTGCCTCATCCAGCCTTTATATGAGGGTTTGTACATAGTCTTATTGTAACTTGTTATGCCATGTTCAGTTGGTATCCATGGGAAACCTAAGCATATTTTTGAAGGGAAACAAAGTCACTTTAGGAAGAGTGGAGCTGAAGGGAAACACTGGAATGAGTGGAGGAAGGAGAGGCTAAAATTGAATGTAATGTATGAGGAAAAAATAGTAAATAAAATAATGGTGAGTAGAGACTTTTCTTTCCCCAAGGAGTTGGATATTCACCCAACAAAAATGGATGGATGCATATTCCAACACTGATATGTGGAGATTTGAAGAATGCTATTATTACACAGTTATAATTGATTAAATCACTGGTTATAAACATTTAAATGAACTTCTCTTCATGAAGTTTTGAGGAGAGGGTAAAATTATTCATATCTTAGATATTCATAGGTTTTATACCCATCCAAAAGCCATCGAGACTTTTTTATTGTTACCTACTTATTTATCATCATTTATTACTATACAAAATACACATTTGTATTGAAATTTCTTTAAAAACAGACACAGCATAGAGACTATAATAAAGGGAGAAACTTGATACATACAACTTCAAATTTAATAATAGTTTTAGTTAGTTTGTACCTATGCAGGCATATTAAGTAATGAAAATAAGTGTTCTCTGTGTCTCTTTTTACTAAAATACATGGAACATAAAAAATAAAATCTAAGGCACCTCAAACCAGGTTAGGTTAAGAAAAAATACTAGGTGGCAATTATTGCCCACGGATGTACTATGATCACCACAAATTCCTACTAAGCAACACTTCTGCAGTCAAACTAGAAGTTTTTAATGTTTTTTTGTTTGTGTGTTTTGTGTGTTTTAAATCACTTTATTTACCTATCATCTTTCAATGAAATAAGAATACATTTATGTAAAGTCCACTTATGAGTGAATACATCCTTCTGGGTTTGTGAGACCTTGCTCAGGAGAACTCTTTACATCCATCCATTTGCCTGTAAATTTTAGTATATCATATTTTCTTACTGCTGAGTAGTACTCCATTGTATAGGTGTACCACAGTTTGTTAATTCATTCCTTAGTTGACGGCATCTATATGCAAACCTATCACCCTGCAAAAATCTCAAATCCAAGTGAATCAAAGACCTCAACCTAAAACCAGCTACGCTGAACTTGATAGAAAAGAAAGTAGGAAATACCCTCCAACACATTGACACAGGTGACCACTTTCTAAATATAACACCATTAGCGCAGACACTAAGAACAACAACCAATAAGTGGGACCTCCTGAAATTGAGAAGTTTCTTTAAGGCCAAGGACACAGTCATTACAACAAAATGACAGCCTACAGAATGGGAAAAGATTTTCACCAAACCTACAAGTGAGAACTGATCTCTAAAATATATAGAAAACACAGGAAACTAGAGCCCCAAACTCTAAATATCCCAATTAAAAAATAGAGTTCAGAACTAAAAAAGGAATTCTTAGCAGAAAAATTACAAATGGCTGAAAGGCACTTGAAAAAATGTTAAACATATTTAGCCATTAGAGAAATGCAAATCAAAACAACTTTGAGACCTTACACCTGTCAGAATGGCTAAGATCAAAAACACAGATGACAGCCTGTGCTGGAGAGGATGCAGAGCAAGGGGAACACTCCTCCATTGTTTGTTGGGAGTGTAAACTTGTTCAGCCACTCAGGAATGTAGTATGGAGGTTTCTCAGAAAACTGGGAATCACTCTCCCCAAAGATCCAGCAATAGCACTATTGTGCATATACCTTAAGACGTACACCTAGACCTTTCTTACAATCACATCATCACGCACTGTCATTTGACTGTATCAGTAAACAATGCAATTTATTGCCCAATATAAGACAATCATGATTTATGTGAAATAGAGTATTCTGTGTTTACTAACCTGAATGTACATTACAAGACTTGTCTAGAAATAATAATTACAAACTTGATCTTTTCAATGTCAATAGTTACATTCATTATGCTATAACAATTTTATCATATGTTTTTTTTTGTATTAAACCAGGAATAAAAGCTATTATTTGCATGCTAGTTGAAAATAGGTTACAGTATAGTAAACTTCAGTCCAGCATATGGTTAAAGCTTAAATACAAGACAGAACTAGAGTCTTAAACTGAAGAAGAGTTTTGCTAACTCCAAATATAGCAGCAAAATTGCACTTTTATATTAGCAAGAAACTGTATGCTTGTGAATAATGAGACATATTTGGAATTAAATTATTGATTTTTCTCAGCAGATGATCCTATAAGCTGTTCACTGTAAAAAGCATTATAAACATTATATGGATGCTTTTTTTTTGAAAAGTGTATATTCAAGATAATTGTTATTTACTCCTACCAAATAAAGCCCATATATTATTTGTATGCAAGTTAACAAACCTTCTTTAAAGTCACAGTTATATAATAACCATAGTCTAGGGCATACAGAAGTCTTTATTCTGACTCGTTTACGTGCCTGTACTTCTTATCCATGATGTACAAAACATGAAAAAATATGACTCTTAAATCATTAAATTTTATGCAATGTATCATCTCTCTCCTACAAGGAGAGAGAGAAGAGGAGAGAGAGATTTAAAGATTATAATCATGAATATATCTTGGTTCAGGTTCCATATAAATTGAACTGTAGTTTAAGTGTTAAAACCTTTCTCCAGATATCCTCCTGAGCGAAGTCTCACAGACTCAGAGAGATGGGCAGGGGATGTACTCACTCACTAATGGTCTCTAAACAAACAAACAAGAAAAAAAAAAAAAAAAAAAAAAAAAAAAAAAAAAGCC
>PVIH01009371.1:29004-83015 GCA_004025045.1 Sigmodon hispidus | reverse complement strand
TGATCATCAAAAAGGAATTTTTGGTGTTGCTTCCTTCTGTTTCCTCTTCATTGCTCAGTTCAGGTCTTGTATTTGTAAGATCGCCACTCTCTTCTGGAGTTACCATGTTGTCCTTTGTATTATTATGTAATTTCTTGCACTGACGTTTGCCCATGGCTTCAGTGGTTCACGATTAGATGGGTCCTGGTCAGTTGTGGCATTTGGGGTTGTGTGCCTCCTGTCACCTCTGTGGTCAGGGTTTGATTCTGTCTTTTAGAGACCCCTGCAGTTGTTGGTTCGCTCAGTTTGAGGTCCTAGTCTGGAGCTGTGCAGATTCCCTCAGCAGTAGCTGTGGGTGTGGCCAGGGCCAGAGTTCAGCTGCCCCTGCTCCAGAGTGCACTGGGACTCTGCAGAGAGCCCCCAGTCCTGGTAGTGGAACCGGAAGCAATGGGAGCTCAACTCTCCCTCCCTGGCCAGGATACAGGTGCTGAGGCCTGCCTATCCCTCCTCACCTCTGGTGAGGGTCCGAATCTGCCCCTCAGAGACCCCTGCAGTTGGTTCGCTCAGTTCGCTCGGCTAGAGGTCCTAGTGGGGAGCTGTGCAGATTCCCTCAGCAGAAGCTGTGTCGCCAGTATCAAACTTAATGGAGCAAAACTCAAAGCAATCCCACTAAAGTCAGGAACTAGACAAGGATGTCCTCTCCCTTTATCTATTCAATATAGTTCTTGAAGTTTTAGCTAAAGCAATAAGGGAACGAAAAGAGATTAAGGGAATACAAATTGGAAAAGAAGAAGTAAAGCTATCTCTATTTGCATATGATATAATTGTATACATAAGTGACCAACAAAATTCTTCCAAGGAACTACTACAGCTGATAAACACCTTCAGCAATGTAGCAGGATACAAGATTAACTCAAAGAATCAGTAGCCCTTCTATACACTAAAGATAGAAGAGCTGAAAAAGAAATAAGGGAAACATTACCCTTCATAATAGCTGCAAATAGTATTAAATACCTTGGAGTAACTGGTAGTCCTTCATACACTGAATAAGATGGTTATTTTCATCCAACACCATCTGGATGGCAGCTGGCATGATCTCCCCTTTGCCCCTTTGCCTTGGGGCTGTGAATGCTACAAACATTTTGCCTCTGAGCCCAAGATCAGGGAGTCAGGAGGGCTCCCTGGGGCTGTGAAGCTGGGAGGTTCCAGGATGCTGAGTAACTTTTAAAAGTATATATCCCAGATATTTGAGATTCTTCTGTTGATAATTCTGTTTAAATTTGTATCCCATTTAAAAAATTGGATTACTTGGTATTTTTATGCCTCGCACCTTGAATACTTTATACTTTAGACATCAGCTCTCTGTCAGATATGAGGTTGATTGATGAAGTTCTGATGCAAATCTGGAGGCTACTGCTTATTGACATTGTCCTTCACCTCACATAAACTTTTCAGTTTCAGAAGGAGTTATTTTTTTTTAATTGTAATCTCAGTGTTTATGATACTGGTGTTATATTTAGGAAGTGGTCTCCTGTACAAATATGTTCAGGGCAACTTTCCACCTTCTCTTTTATTAGGTTCAGTATAACTAGATTCATGTTGAGGTCTTTAATCCACTTGGACTTGAGTTTTGTGCATGGTAATAGGCATAAATGTATTTGTATTTTTCTACATGTCCATATTCAGTTATTCAAGCACCCTACTATCCTTCTTCATTGTATGATTTTGGCTTTTTTTTTGTCAAAAATCAGGTATTTTTAGGTGTGTGATTTTATGTCAGGCCCTGATTAATTAGTTCCTATTGATCTACATGGCTTTTTTCATGCCAGCCCCAAGGTGTTTTCATTATTATAGTTCTATATTAGAAAGTGAGGTTGGTCATTATTATACCACTTGAAGAGCCTTTATTTTATAACATTGTTTCATTCCCATATAAAGTTGAGGTTTTTTTTTTTTTTGAGGTCTGTGAAAAGTTGTGTTGGAAATTTGATGGGGATTGCATTGAATGAGTAGGTTTATTTTGGTAAGATTGGCATTTTTACTATGTTAATTCTACCTGTTCAAGAGCATGGGAGATGTTTCCATTTATGAATCTTCTTTAATTTCTTTTTTCAAAGACTTAAAGTTCTTGTCATACAAGTCATTCACTTGTTTTGTTAGTGGCCTTGAGGAGAGGGATGTCTGCAACAAAACAGGGGACCACCTGCTCAGAACATGTATGCTAAGCTTCTCTTTGAAGAGGATGCTGAGAAGGTTGTGACTGAGTTAAATAACTTGGGTTTAGTAGGCTGATGTTCTACACATGGCTTTCCCAGGATGAATGACTTAAGAAAAGCCTGCTGCGTCCAATAAGACATGGGGGAGTACACAAGAGAAGCATCTGCAACTTGATAACTCTTTTACATCTCAATAGAGCTGGTAAGGGAACTCTAGGGGGACCACTTGTAGATAAATAGACCTAGTTCCCCATCCTTGGGGCTGTATTACTAATCCAAAGATCAGGGGCCTGTTGGCAGCAGAGGTGGTGAAACATGAGAAAGTGACAGATTTGGGGGATTCTGAGCCAAGCTTTATTTACTGTGTGTCTGCAAGACTGTGCTATAGTTTATTACAAGCCAGAGGACAACTTGGTATAAACCAGACAACTGCTTCTCAAATTTATAAATTGGTGCTCATTCTTTCATTTTTATTCAATGTAGTGATCAAACCTCAGTCACAGAAGACACAAGAGGCACAAGTTAAAGAGATATAAATAGCAAATGTAGAAATCTAATTGCAAATATTTATACCCAGTGTTCTTTCTTTCTTTAAATTTCCCCATATATATCACTGCCCCTCCCCTCCCCTCCTCCCAGTTCTCCCTCAGCCTCCCCCGACTCCATCTCCCCATACAATTCCCAAGGAGGGCAAGAAATACCAAGATGAGTCAGTTCAGTCTGGCATATCCAGCTGAGATAGGACTGAGACCCTCCCCCCAGTATCAAGGCTGAGTAAGGTGTTCCTTTGTAGGGAATGGGCTCCCAGATGTCAGTTCATGCACCAAGAATAATCTCCCATCCTACTGCAAGAGGCTCCACAAACTGCCCACAATGTTTGGCTGTCCTATACATAAATGTGTTTTTAAAAGACTTTTAAATCTCCACCAGAAAACTCTTAGACTTGAAAATACTTTCAGTAAAAAGCAGGTTGTAACCTGACTTTGTAAAGTCAACATACAACAATTAGTAGGTTTTCTGTATTATAATAATAAACTTTCTAAGAATGAAATCAAGGGCAAATTGCATTCACAGCTTTAAGACAAAATACCTAGGAACCTATTTAAGCAAGGAAGATAAAGATGCCTACAGTGAAATAACTGCCATTGAAGAAAGTGGATGGAAAGACCTCCCACACTCATTAATAGAGAAATCCATGTAGACTGTGATACTAGTATGATACAAGAATGCACTGTATACTAATATCCCTGAGCCATTGCTCCCAGAGCCAGAAAAGCTATTAAAAATCTTTTCAAAATAGTAATTGAAGCATGTGTTCACAGTATTTAGTTGTGCAATCAGTTAAGTGTCTGTGGCTCTAAATTGCATTTAAAAGGTGAAGCCACTGGTGTCCATCACTAGAAGAAAATGACACAATGAGGTTAGTATTAGCTCAGTAGTAGACATTCTTCTCTATGGGAGGAAGGTCCTGTATCAGTCTGTGATGAGGTAGCATCAGGGCAGGAGTGTGTAGAGCAAAGATGAGCATCCTGTGGCCCATAAAGAGGAGCAGATCACAGGCACATAGTTCTCCTCATAAGCACAGTGTCAGTGACATCATGCCTTCCCAGTGGCTCTGTGTTCATACACAATTCACCCAGAAAACAACAGTCTGGAGATCAAGGGTTTAACCACATAAGCCTCCTGTGTACAGTCATGATGCAATGTACTGCATTTGTTGATTTTTGTAGCTTTGAGCTTCACTCAGTCCCTTTAATTATAAGTATATCCTATGAGGATGTCAGGGTCTATGGTGTTTCTCCCTGACAAATAACAGGAAGCTGAATCATCTGAATGATTCCTCTGTGTATATATTTCTCTCTCATTTTTAATGCCTCTGGGTGGTATGAATGAGAAGAGAAATGCTCATTATGAAAAAGCCTCACTACTCAGCTAACCTAAACTTTTTCTTAAAGGCTGTGGTCTTTTTTGGAATTGATTATGATTTTCCAAAGGAACACTAATCTCTGTATCATGTTTCAGAATAGGGGAATGGCCAGGATGTCTGGCACTCTATTCACAGATTAAGCTGGAATCTTAAGCTGGATGCTGATTGAGAGGAGCTGTGGATTCTGAGGTAGTGTTACTTGTTACAGGGTAAAATGTTGCTCCATCTGTGAAGGCTTAATATGGACTCAGCATTGACTTTGGAGTGAGAAGATGGAGAGACCTGTGTTATCCTCAGTGATGCCTGTTCATTCTAAGTTTAGCTTCTGGCCTAAATTTTCTTCATGCTCAAATACTTTTTTTTTGGATGGTAACAATCTTGGATATGATGGTCTATCTTTGATGCTGTAGGTCTCTGTAAAATTATTATTTGATTTTCTATGGCTACATTCTCTTTTGGAGAGCTTTTCAAAAACCTGATCACTATGTCAGCAAGATCATTTGGTTTCTGTAAAATTATTGGTCTTTGCAAAAGTTATTATTGAATTTCCCATGGCTGCACTCTTTTCTGGAATGGCACTTTTTAATTTGTTTACTATGTCAATAAAATCACTTTCACACAGTTTTAATACTGCTGATTTCTATATTACTCTAGAATATGGATTTCTGAAATAAACACTCACAGCAGTGTTGGTCTACAGCCACGACTTCTTAAAGGAATTCAGTTTGTTTCCATTCTTTTCCGTTATCCAAATGTAGAGTCCTCTCTGAAGTTGTGGGGAGGTTACTTGTTAGTTTCTGCTGAGTTTACCTTGGCTTTGAGATGAAAGCATCTTACATATCAATCTTACGTTAATGTTCTCCAGGATTTCCACAGAGTTAATTCTAGGCTGCTCTTTGTATTTCTGTCTCTTGTTTAGTCTGGAAAGTGGAGGCCAGTATTCATTGTATAGGAGTGAATTTACGGATGAAAGATGAACAAATTTACCCTCAATACCCCTCCCCTCTCTTTTCCTCCACCCTCCCTTCCTTTCATTTATTGAACGTTTTCTTACTCTTAAGTTTCTTTTGTTGTGAGTTTTTTAAAAAAAAAACTTTATTTATTTATTTTATTTATTTGCCTTGGTGTTTGCCTGGAACTGGAACTACAGACAGTTATTAGCTGCCATGTGGGTGCTGGGAATCAAACCCGGGTCCTCTGGGAGAGCAGACGGTGCTCTTAACCGCTGAGCCATCTCTCCAGCCCCTTGTTGTGAATTTTTGAACATTGAATTTTTATCATTTCCAAAGCACTGTTAATCTGAAAGAGCTTTTCTATCATTCTTGAAAAAGCAAAGTGATTTACATATGTCTTGGATTTCAATCCAGTGTTGCTAACAGACACCTTAGAGGTTTATATTGGATAGCTTCAAGTTGTGATTGCTCACTCTGCCTGTGATGGTCTTTCTGCCTGTGGTTGACATCAGCCAGTTCCTTACATATTTGATGACTGCTTTGCATGGGTCCCTTCAGCCCAGCCCAGCTGCACAAAATTTATAAACTGTTTCTTTGTGATGAGAACTCAGCTTCTTTAAACAGGCAGGGGGAGGAAGATGGAGTCACAGGCTCAGGTTCTCATATCCCTGCTCCTCTATGTGTCTGGTGAGAAAAACATTATGAAAGTATTGTAATATTTTTAGAGCCACTTCTTTGTATATAAAAAATTTACAGTTTGTGCAAAGACAATATTTCTGAGACTATTGTGTAAGATATTCACTCAGACAAGATGACATTATCAAAATATTAAGTGACATATGTCAGCTGTTACTATGTTCTGTGTTTGCATGTTATGCATTATCATAATTCCTGTTTGCAGGTGCCTGTGCAGATATTGTGATGACCCAGTCTCCATCTTCCCTGGCCGTGTCAGCTGGAGAGAAGGTCACCATGAGCTGCAGGTCCAGTCAGAGTCTTTTATACAGTAAAGACCAGAAAAACTACTTGTTTTGGTACCAGCAGAAACCAGGGCAGGCTCCTAAACGACTGATCTATTATGCATCCACTCCTGACACTGGGGTACCAGATCGCTTCATAGGCAGTGGGTCTGGGACAGATTTCACTCTCACCATCAGCAGTGTCCAGGCTGAAGATCTGGCAGATTATTATTGTCGGCAGGGTTACAGCTACCCTCCCACAGTGCTTCAGCCTCCTACATAAACTTCCTCTGAGAGTTTCACCAGCTGCCTACATCACACACAGCCCTGGGTCTGCACACTTCCCCCTTCTGACTGAGAGCCAATGTGCATCAAATACTGATGAAAAAGATAGCAGAGTTCAGCAAAATATAAAGGTTTCTGTGTCTCTTAAGTCTTTTGGCATGAAAAGGAGAACTCTACATCTTTTAGTTCTTCTGTTACACATTAATTACTACAAACTCTGTTATTTGAATATGAAGGCTTAATCTTTCTATAGTTCTAGTGTTCTGGTTTTCATAATAAAGTTCTTTGGGCTTTAATAATGATGATGGCAAACTGCATTTCAGATTGAAAGCTGTAGGAATGAGTGTTTCTGCTTTTTCTAGAATATAGAATGATTTCTTGCTTCCTTAGTGGTGTTCATTTCATCAGTTTTAATTTTACATTTTGTTATATTTTAGTTAAATACTTTATTCTGTGTCCATGTAAGCATGTGTCTTTGTGTCTTTGTGTATGTATGTACATGTTTCTAGGTGCATAAATGCCATGAAACAGTTGTGGTGGTCAGAGGACAGCTTAGACTTGTCTCTTTGTCATTTGCTTTCTGGGGATCAAATTTAGGTTTGAAATTAGGCCTGATAGCTAGTGTCTTTGTCATGTGAGTCAATTTGCTGCCACTCAGAATCTTTTATTTATGAAAATGTTCTATACACAATTTTCTTAAAACTAATATATTCTAGTATATCATATATTTTGACCATCTGAGCTAACCTTCCCCATTTCTCCTTCCCTTTTCTACTATTTTTCTTCCACAAACTATCTTCTACCTTTGTCTCTGTTTCTTCACATACACACACTCATGCCCTGACACCCACATACCCAGTCACACCCACATACATGCACACACACACAGGTATGCACAGTTATACATATAGACACACATATTCACATACATATACATGTGCATACTCATGTACATCCTCATAAACTCACATAGAAATATACATACACACTACACACATGAAATTTACATACTTAGAATCCAGATATTTTGGAGCTGTAAAAAAGAAAAATTTTCATATGTGTTGCCTTTTGTTCTGGGACCTCAACACTTTCTAAAGTCTCTGTATTTATTTTTTAATTGTACAAACTGAGGAGCCTCACTCCACTCTAATGTTGGATATAATTTCATTTAATATCAGTCTTTACATTTCATATCAATTAATAAAGGTTAAAGTTTTAGGGGGTAGAATATTGTGCTCCCATGTAAAAATGAGTTAGCTAGTCATATCCATATTCTGATTAAGAAACTTATTGTGCACCTTTTCTGAGATGTAGTAGAGAACATATGTGTTACAGACTACAGGAAATGAATGGGAATAACCAAATTCCTTAAAGCCTAGTCATTCTTGGCAGTGAACACTTAAGTAAAGGTTGGTAAATTTAACAAAAAAGCCTAAAGTAAACCAAATATGGTACCTAAACCAATATATGTGACTCATAACAGAGAAACATAGGATTATGAAACATCAAGTTAAAAATGATGCCCCCAAATAACGATATTCACTCAAGGATTCAACTCAAAGATCTGATTTAGGTTAAATGTTGAGTTGAAATTTCAAAAACATTATTATAAGATGGTGAATTACCACAAAAGATACAAACATAAATCTTATTCATCTAAAGGTATAGGGAGGAAGGCAATTGACATACAGGGAAACAAGATGGAGAAAATAATCTGTAACATGCTCAAATAAGTGAACAAAGGGAAAGAAAAAACAACTGAAATGTTCAATTAGAATTTTAGCATATCAAATACAACACACAATGAAGGGACACAGGCCCACTCGAGTATGTGGCTCTGGATTTGCCCTTCTCCCCAATTTCCTTTCCCTTGGCTAAAAACTATTAGATGATATTCCTGAAGCTAACTACCAAAGTCTATTTGCCTATTTGGCCAATCCCAACTCCTGAGGCTGACTCACAATCAAGGTATCAAAATCCACCCATCCAAAGCCCTCATTGGCTTACATAATTAACACACCCATTAAGATTTAGTACCTCATCCTAACACAGGGTTTCTACCTTTATAAACTGCTATTCTCCTATGTAGCATATCTGTCTCTCTATCCAGAGTCAGTCCTTTTTCCATCCAGAACAAATACTCCTGCCACCTTTCTCTGGTTACATTCCCTTCTCACTATTCCTGTATTGTTAGGGACCATTATTTTGAATTATTGCAGGCCATCGAGTTATTTAGTGAGAATTCAGCTGTCATCTATAGGGCCAACCCATCAAAATCAAGGTTTCTGTTGGAGGAAAAATATGTAAGGTATTTTGGGATTACTGCCTTTTGTCTGGATAGCTGTTCCAGCTGTAGATTTCTTGCAAAGTAATAGCTTTTTTCATCTGTTACAAAATTGGAATTTATTATCATAGCAGTGTTCTGACCATTTGATAGGTACATGTATACATGTGAAAGGTCAGGAAGATGACATTTTATTTAACTGTATAATTTTGATACATAAAATATACTAGAACATGCTTAATAGCCAGATCAATTATCCCACATGACTGTAGACATTTAAAGCCTGCTTTGTTTCTTTTACTCATAATAACACAGACTGTACACTTTTAGCTCATTTTTACCTCAGAGAGAGTTCATACTACACTAAAGGTCTTTGTAAATAGATAATAAGCTTACAACATTACAGTCATGCACAAGGTCAGAGTTACATGTGCCTACAAAGATTACTATCACAAAGCACCCTAAGAAAAACAGGCCAATTCCTTGCTACTAAGTCTGTGGACAATAGATCTACTTCACATAATGGTCTCATCTGGGCACTGTGACACCACAGTCTGGTCAGTCTTACTCCCGTGGCCTTGGAGTCCTGAGCTGCAGTGTT
This sequence comes from Sigmodon hispidus, assembly GCA_004025045.1. Taxonomy (NCBI): domain Eukaryota; kingdom Metazoa; phylum Chordata; class Mammalia; order Rodentia; family Cricetidae; genus Sigmodon; species Sigmodon hispidus. Next base: position 73,811 of record PVIH01009371.1, on the reverse strand, counting down.
AAATGTCTCTGCAAATAACACTTCATGCTTGCTTTCCCACTGGTTTATTAATTAGTTTAGCATCTAGTCATAATTAGGAATCTAATAATACACATTTTACTTTTATCATTATTAGATTTTAATAATTGATTTAAGGTCTCTCTCCTTCTTATTTGATTCTGGTCCCTTTAAGAGTTCACTGAGTTACAAGTCACTCCTTTCCTGAGTCATAAAGAAAGTCTGACAGTCACCACCTAGTATGGACTCTGATCTGCTTTTACGAACATGAAAACATTCAAGCCTTATGACCTTGCCAGAGAATTGATGACTGTGTAAAAGACTATTAACTAGGGAGAAAAATGTACAAGAAAGTATGTGGTAGCACAAGGGAGAGGAATGTAGAACAGAGTAGAATGATGAAGATGAAGAGAGCAGCAGAAAGTCATAGACTGCAATAAAGATGATGAACTAATGAGCACAGTGCAAGTATTGACATATTTCCAGATAAGACGATTTCCATTGCAGGTTAGCAGAGCCTTCCTCTGACCCTCAGAGAAAGTCTTTGGAGGTTGACCTTAAAGGCTTTCACTACACTATCTCCTATCTTTAGACTTATCACCTCTCCTCTGTCCCTCTGGGGATAATAAATCTTTCTCTTTTTTTGGTGCTGATAATTTGTTCATAGGGATCCTGAGTCTATACTTTTCCTTTCACACAGAACAAAGACATGACCACAAGACTCAATAAAATGGAAGAAAGAACATTTTGGACTAAAGTTGGAATAAAAGAGAAACTTTGAAACATTGTTTGGAATCTGAAACACTTCTGACTGACACCTTGGAGTGCATTTCCTCCAGAGAAACACCTGACTCAGTTTTGATGTTGGGATGAGAAAAGCAGATCTGCCTGGAGTGGATGCTGAACTAAGCCACATTGGGACCTTGGGACCTCCAGCCCTTGCTGGGGAGAAGATAAAGTGATGGGGAGTTGAGGTGGGGTATGGATGGGAGGGGGAAGGGAGTTTGAACAAGGGGATACATGGAAATAATGACTTTATTCTTAATTTAAAAAAATGTAAAAAAAAAATACTTACCAACTGAATTTAGAGCAATGAATTAGTCAAAGTTTCTGTTTTATTCTGAGTGAAATAAATGAATGTTTAAGGAGTCAAAATTGAAAAAAACCTCAATTTTTTTTGGAATAAAAGAAAAATTATTATGCCTATAATGTCAAAGTATTCTAGCTTATTATTAAAAGACCAATACCAGTAATCCTAAACTCTAAGCTACAGAAGAGCAAAAATAAAAATTAAAGACATAGGGAACATATTCAATAAACTAGAACAGAAAAATTTGTATCTGCTGGTTGAATGTTGCAGGCTACTATGCTGAAGAGCATGGGGAGTAAGGTGAACACTTCTCCATTGTTAGTGGGAGTGTAAACTTGTACAGCTACACTGGAATGCAGTGAGGCTGCTCCTTAGCAAACTGGAAATCAATCTCCCCATGGACGGAGCAATAGGACTATTGGGCATATACCCAAAGGATGCATATTTGTATCCCAAGGGCATTAGCTCAACTATGTTCATCGCAGCATTATTCATAATTGCAAGTACCTAGAACCTAGATGCCCCTCAACTGAAGAAAGGAATAGCAAACTGTGGTACAATGGAGTACTACTCAGCAGTAAAAAAATTAAAAAGACATCCTAAAATTTGCAGGCAAATGGATTGATTTGGTGAATATCCTCCTGAGAGAGGTATCACAAGCCCAGAAAGGTAGGGATGAGATATTCTCACTCATAAGTGGATTTTGGATAAAAGCAAAGAATATCCAACTGGCAAGCCACTACCCCTGAACAGCTTGGCATCAGAAAGAACTTTAAAGAGACATCCAGGGATTTCCCTACTAAGAGAAAATAGAGAAGATTTTAGCAAATTGGGATCATAGCAGGTAGTAACCAAGAAGAGGTAGGAAAAAATCATGAGTGAAGGAGAAGGTTGAGTAAGAGGAGCAACAAGGAAAAAGCAAAAAAAGAGATTAATATCTTGATAGAGGAAGCCAATGTGGGGTTGGAAAGAGGTATTTGACTTCCCTGAATTGGATGCTGAGCTGATGCACCTTGAAACAACTTGTCCATTTTGGGAAGGGGATGAGGGATAGAGAAGAGGGACGCTGAAGGCTGACCAGAAGGGGTTGTTTGAAGGAGTAGGGGATACATGGATAAAAGAGACTTTATTTTATAAACAATGTAAAGAATTTTTTTTGTTCAAAAAATCAAAATAATAAATCTTGTTGTATAATGAACGTGTGAACTGTGAAACAGACTTCTTAAACTGATATGCGTTTTGTCCAAACATGAATACTTTACAGGTTTTCAATTTTCTTCCTTAAGAAAACCTTCCCTGATGCTAACTTCTTTTTTATTTAATCAAAGTAATGTTTTATTTCATCCTTTAATATAACTTGAGTATTTTCTTTTAAAATGTGAGAATTTGACATTGCATGGGAAATTGTTGATAGTATCATAATTTTCTCATTACAATCTCAAAAATTATTAGTAATACAGGAAATACTGATTTTTTTTCAACCCATTTACTTTGTAACTGCAGGTGGTATCATTAGAACCTATTTCCTTGCCTTGAAACTATTGCCTGCATTCTTAATGCAGTCTATTTTTTCCCCTTGGAGTACAACATGTCCATCACAAGTATATTTTTACTTTTCTTGGCAACCTTTGACAGTCCTTTTATTAGCAGTTTTGTCTGCAGGTACAAATGACCATGTGATCCATCCTGGCTGCTACAAATTTTTTTTTTCTCATTTTCCTTTCTTTATTAAAAAGGCTTTTTTTCCATGCATCCCTCTGCTCACCCTCCTTTCCTCCTTCAAATCCCTCCCAGTCCACCTTTCAAGTCTTAATTTATTGTTCCCCAGTACTTCCATAGAATAAATTCTGGACTGCTTTTTGCATTTCTGTCTTTTGTTTAATATGGAAACTAGAGCCTAACAGTCATTGTAATCAGTATAAGAGTGGCAATACAGTTGGAAAATAATAAACAAATAATTTTAGCCTCAGTACTCTCGTTCTCTTGGTTTCACTCTTTTCCTCCATTTATACTTTCTTTTTATTGATTGTTTTCTTACAGCAAATTTATTTTGCTGTTATGAAATTTTGAACATATTTTACCATTTCCCAAGTACTGTTAATCTGAAAGAGCTTTTCTATGATATATGGAAAGGCAACCTGATTTAAATATGTCTTGCCTTTTAACTTAACATTGTTATTAGAGCCCCTAATAGATTCTGCTTGAGGGATGCAATCTGATATCTTTCAGTAATTTTTTGAAGTGCCTGCGATGCTATTTTTGCCTGTTGATTGACATCACAGCAACTGACACACACTGCTCACACATTTCCTTATGTATTTCAGCTGACTTCTTTGCATGGGCCCCTCTAGTCCAGCCCAACTGTTCATAACTTATAACCTGGGGATTTGTGGTGAGAAATCAGTGGCATCAGACAGGCAGGGGGAGCAGGATGGAGTCACAGGCACAGGTCCTCATGTCCCTGCTGCTCTGGGTGTCTGGTGAGAAATTGAAAAATATTACATCTTTTTAGAGTCATTTCAAAAATTTACAGTGTATTCTAGAACATGATATTTCTTAACCTAAAGTGTAGGATATATACTCTGACAATATAACATTATAAAGATATCAAATGACAAATTTCTAATCTTACTATAATTAATGTTTGTATTATGCTTGTTCATTATGTATTCCTGTTTGCAGGTGCCTGTGCAGATATTGTGATGACCCAGTCTCCATCTTCCCTGGCTGTGTCAGCAGGAGAGAAGGTCACCATGAGCTGCAGGTCCAGTCAGAGTCTTTCGTCTGGTGGAAACAATTACTTGGCCTTGTACCAGCAGAAACCAGGGCAGGCTCCTAAACGGCTGATCTACTTGGCTTCCACATGAGAGACTGGAGTCCCTGATCGCTTCATAGGCAGTGGGTCTGGGACAGATTTCACTCTCACCATCAACAGTGTCCAGCCTGAAGACCTGGCAGATTATTACTGTCAGCAGCATTACACTGCTCCTCTCACAGTGCTTCAGCCTCCAACAAAAACCTCCTGTGAGAGTCTCAACAGTTGCCTGCACCACACACAACCCTCAACATACTCACTTCCTTCTTCTGCCTGACTGGTGGTGTGCCTGATACCCGAAAATTTTTTTTGCAGAATTCAGCAAAGTATAATGTATCACGTGCAGCTTCGCCAGCAAGGAACATGCAACACTGGATCCTTCTCTTTGCAATTTATTCGGGCCTTTAATGATCTTCTTGTCTTTCACTCACTCACTCTCACTGTCAGATGTATGACGAATGACGAATGACCCTGGGGGGAAGTCCGCTTGTGGCTAAATACCCTCTGGGCCTCCAATCCTGGTAAGCCATGTGGACATCGCCAATAGGTCCTAGGATGCAGAAGTAAGCCACCATCCTTGCCTACAGCCAATAAGGAGTTGTTTACTCCCGAGAGCACTCACCATCCCATCAGGAAGGTGGTAGGCAGAAACCAGTGCCACCTTTAGGGCATGGTACAACGCAGCTCCCTACAGATCCTCCTTCTTTATTAAAAAAAAGCAGGCTGAAGCAGAAGTCTAGTCTCTGAAGTGCAAAAGGAACATGTACAGGTATCACTCCAGGTGTCATCCACCCAGACAATCCCTGACCCTTCTGACACCCTTTTCACAGAGGCAGGCAGTTGGGTGTCAACCTGCGAGCAATCAGACATACTCCTCATGAGTTCTCATAAGCCAGAGTACTCATGTGCAGTGCTAAGCCTCGCATCCTGCAAAACATTCTTAAGGCTTCTCCTTTAGGGAGGCCCAGCAAGCTTAGGGGGACTGACCGACTCCAATGGTTGAATATGCTTGGACAACCGTGGCTGCATTGTGACACTGAAGGAACCTAACATGGCAAATGCACCACAGGCAAACTAGGAATATCAGCACCATCAGGCTTGCCAGAGCTCCCATTCCCGCCCACTCTTTCTGGTGATCCACAGCGGTGGAGAACCAGGATGCCAGTCCTTCTGCCAGGTTTGTATTCACTCCGGTAGAATTCACAATCATCATGGTCACTCTCAGTTGGGCCATCAAATTTCCGAATTTATCAGTCCAATTTCCTAAAAGATAACTTGACAACTGTTTAGACAGATTTGCAGCATGAATAAAGTTCTGATATTGTATACTAGTCCCACATAATTCTGGAAACTTCCATTCACAGCCAAGCTAGGCCAGCTGCCAAAGAGTATCAGTCTACTCTTGGACCAGGTCGATCGTTTGATCAATAACCATCAAGCCCTTTTTTAACTGGACAATAAGATTCTTTTGTGTGTCTAGAGCCTGTACTACATTAGCCAAGACTGCATTCAAAGTCTGCGCAGTCTGCATGATATGGCTTGCAGCTCCAATGGCAGCCAATGAAATAGCTGCGATTATGGCAAACACTTATCTGCACCATCAGGGCCAGCAACAGGAGCTTCTGCACTGTCTGTTTGCTCCCCGGCCTCATTTACCTTTCCCGATTGAATCTTCCTGATCATACGCTCCGGTACCCAAACTGGATCATTTCTATCCTGGGGGAAAACACAAACAGACCCTCTTGCCCATGTCAAAACAGGATCCGGGCCGCCGCAGCAGTGGCCTGTGAGGATGCCTTTCCATTTCACCAGTCCTTTTTGCATAGTGCCTGGATTGGCATGCCGGTCTGCTGCTGCAGCCTCATGGGCTTCCAAATTTAGAAAATTAAGAGTGAATAGAGCTAGGGAAAGTCTTTCCTTTGGGGTACGGCCATGGCCTATTCCCCCTTTCTGTTTAATAAGGCACTTCTTGAGTGTGTGGTGAACTCTTTCGGCTATGCCTTGCCCTTGAGGATTATAAGGCAGGTCATGGATCAATTGCACTCCCATCTGTGCACAAAAGGTTGTAAATTGACATCTGGTATATACTGGGCCATTATCAGTCTTAAGCTGCATTGGTTTTCCCCAGGCTGCCCATGCCTCTGCCTCAAGGCAGTGAGCAATAACATTATGCCCTTTCTCTCCATTGAGGGCAGTGGCCTGGATAATACCAGAACAGGTATCAACTGATACCTGCACATATTTGAGGTTGCCAAATTCAGAATAATGTGTCACATCCATTTGCCAAACTTTAAGAGGAAGCAAAACCCAGGGGTTAATTCCCAACGACGGGGAATGCTGAAACTGCACACAATGTGAACAGTCCAAAACTATTTGCCTGGCCGCTTGCCTAGAAAGTTGAAATTTACTTTGCAAAGTTCTGGCATTAACATGATATAACTGATGAAATTCTGTGGTTTGTATAATGGGTGTAGCAGTAAATACCCATTCTTGCCACGTGGTGGCATCCACTAGGGCATTGCCTTTACTCAGAGACCCAGGTAAGCCAGTGTGGGCTCTAATGTGTTGGGGGAAAAATTTCTTAGAGTGGTTCATAATAAGATCCTGTAACTGAGAGAATAAACCTGCAACTGAACAGAAAGACCTTATAGGACCCAACACCTCAAGAATTTTCAAGGCATTAACAACATAAACTGAATCAGAAATCAAATTAAATGCACAAGAAAAGGTTTTAAAAACCTCTAATACTATTTGAAGTTCTGTTATTTAAGGGGTTCCTGGAGCAAATTGACATTGGACCGGTGATTGGCCTTGGGCTATGTATGCCCCTACTCTGGTCTTAGAGCCGTCTATAAACATATTAATTGCACCAGGAGTAGGTTCTGTAGCTATCACCTTTGGAAAAACAATAGGATGCTCCTTAAAGAAAGTCATTAATGGGTGTTGTGGATAGTGGTTGTCTAATTCACCATGAAAGGAGCATCGAAGTATAGCCCAGTCATCAATGATGGCACACAGCACAGAAATTTGCACTGCAGTGAAAGGCACCACGATGCTCTCTGGGAGCAGACCAAAAAACTGTAGAGCCTGTTGAAGACCATGCTGGGCCACCACAGCAACAGCTGTGGGATAATGCTTGATACCCTTACTTGGGGAAACCTTGAGGTGTATCCATAATACAGGTCCTTGTTGCCACAGCACCCCTGTGGGTTGCCTAAAAGTGGGCAATATACATAGCAACAACTTCTGATCCTCTTGTACTCGCGTCAAACATGCCTGTCTTAACCTATTTTCCACCAACTGTAGTGCCTGATGCACTTCTTTGGTAAAATGCCTAGGAGAATCTAGGGCAGGATCACCTTTAAGAATGTCATATAGAGGTTTTAACTCATAATTTGCCAAATTTAAAAATCCCCTAACCCAATTTATATCCCCTAATAATTTTTGATAATCGTTCAAAGTCTTTAAATTGTCCTTTCTTATCTCTATCTTCTGGGGTTGAACTACTCAAGGAGCATCCTTGCTCACAAATAATCAACAATCTGAGTCAATTGTACCTTCTCGGGGGCAATAAAGAGCCCTTGGCGCTGGAGTGCTTTCACCAGCACTTCATAGGCCTCTTCTACCTCACCTCTTTGTTTTCCCGCTAACAGTACATCATCCATAAAATGGACGCAGCGCACCTTAGCAAACGCTTCACACACTGGTTGCAGGACATGCCCCACGTATAGCTGACACATAGTAGGGCTATTAGCCATCCCTTGAGGCAATACGACCCATTCAAATCTCTGATCAGGCTCCTCATGATTACATGAGGGAAGCATGAAAGCAAATCACTCTGTATCTTTTTTATATAAAGGTATGGAAAAGAAGCAATCTTTAATGTCTACTGCTATGATATGCCATTGTGAAGGCAAGGCCATCAACAATGGAAGCCCATGTTGTACCAGGCCCATAGGTTGCATCTGATTATTTATAGCTCTTAAGTCATGCAATAATCTCCATTTTCCTGATCATTTCTTAATCACAAATACAGGTGTATTCCATGGTGAAGTAGAGGGTATGATGTGCTTCTGTGCTAGCTGTTCCTGCACTAGTTTTTGGGCTGCTTTCAATTTTTCTAAAGACAAAGGCCACTGAGGGACCCATACAGGTTTCTCAGTTTTCCAGGTGATGGGAATAACAAGATTGTGTTGAAACACCTGGCATAGGAGGTAACAACAACTGTTTGTTCTTCAGAACTACTGCTCTCAAGGCCCAAAAGTTGAAAATCCTCTAAATCCCGGTAGGTGTTTCCCCTGGAACCTAATCCTTCAGTTCTAAGACCTCTGGCTTCTTCCCTGTATTCTCCATCAGATCTTTCCTCTTTTAACTGTTCTAAAGTGGGCAGACCCCCTTCAATTGCCTCACAGCAACTCTGATCATCGAAACAACCTCGAATCACCCTCCAAATGGATCTCACATCTGCCTTTAGAATTCCCTGCTCATAGGCAAAGTCTAAATCTCACCCTAACTTCTCCCAGGAGGACGTCAGACTGCTTGTGACAGCAAACCACGGAGCTGCAACGTCACATTCCTTTGAAAATCTCTCTAATATGCTTTCCTTAATTTCCAGGCCCTTAGTTTGTAACAGCTCCTGTAGAGCCAGAAAAATTGGACATGAGGTTGAAGACCCCATTCTTATATGACCTTTACTCCTTAAAAAATCTTTTCTGAGACTTTACCAACCAGCCCCAGCCTTGCTAATGCTTTTACTTTCACTTTTGAGCTCAAGTCTGCAAAAATTGTTACTTTCACTTTAAGCCAAAATTGGCAACTGCTGTGCTACTTTCACTTCGATCAGAAACTGCTGTGTTACTTTCACTTCAATCAGAAACTGCTGTGCTACATTCATTTTGAGCTCAAGGCTGCCGTGGGTCCAAAGCTGCAAGAGGTTACCCTCACTCGTTGATGAGCTCCCTCTTCTCTGCCTTATCCTATCTATAGGCCGGAGCTACCCCGCTCTCACTGTGGATCCCAACTTACCTGGAACTTATTGGTGCACCCCCTGACTGCAGAGAGTTCTGAATCCTGTCGTTCGTTGGCGCAAGTTTAGTTCTTATCTTCCCGGGTTTTGGTGCCACTTGTCACACACTGCCTTGCCAGCAAGAAACATGCAACACCAGATCCTTCTCTTTGCAATTTATTAAGGCCTTTAATTATCTTCTTGTCTCTCACTCACTCACTCTCACTCTCACTCTCAGATGTATGACGAACGACGAATGACCCTGGGGGGAAGTCCACTTGTGGCTAAATACCCTCTGGGCTTCCAATCCCGGTAAGCCACGTGGACATCGCCCATAGGTCCTAGGACACAGAAGCAAGCTACCATCCTTGCCTATAGCCAATAAGGAGTTGTTTACTCCCGAGAGCACTCACCATTCCATCAGGAAGGTGGAAGGTGGAAACCAGTGCCACCTTTAGGGCGTGGTACAATGCAGCTTCCTACAATAATGGATTCAACTTCTCTTATGTCTTTGGTATGAAAAGACTTTATATGAAAGTGCAAAGGAGAACTCAGTATTATCTTTGTCTTTCTTCTGCTACAAAATACCAGGCTCTCTCTTGCTTAAATATGAGAGATTGATTTTTTATCATTCTGGAGTTATGTTATCCAATTTATTGACTAAAGTGATGATGAACAAATCCTAAATTCTGTGTTGAAAGCTCCTGCATTTTCAGGCTTAGGGGTGCTGATTTCTTCCTTCCTTACTTGTATCTATTTCCACTGTTTTGTCTTTCAATTTGTATTACATTTTAGTATTTAAGTAGACTTTTATGTCTATGTGAGTGTGCTTTTCTGTGTCAGTGTGTTAGTGTGTACATATTTCTGGGTGCACATGTGTCATGGTATAGTTGTGTAGGTCAAAGGTCAGCTCAGACAGAAGACAGGGCAGGATTGTCTCTTTCTTATTTGGGTTCTGAGAACCAAACACGTTTGACAGCACCCATGGGTCTTTGGAATGTGAGCTACCTTGTTGTCCTTTAAAATGTTTTACTAATATAAATTCACTGTACCCAATATTCTTAAAGACAACAAATTTTCAGTATATCATATATTTTGACCAAATGCACTAATCTCCATTTCTCCTTCTCTTTCCTGCTTAGCTACTCTTTCCTAATCTATCTTCTACTTTTATCTCTCTTCTTCCCATACATGGAAACACAGTCAAGCCACTCTCATATGTACCAACACTCACATACATATAAATACTTTTGCATACACATAAACATAGATACATACATATATACACATATAAACATATACACATTCATGAATAAACATAGAAATATACATGTACACACACACACATGAACTTTGCTTACTTAGAATCTACATATTCTAGATCAGTATAGGAAGGAAATTGTGATATTTGTTGCCTTTGTTTTTGAAATCACGTATTCTGAAATCTCTGTATCTGATTTCCAACTGTGGAGATTGAGTGACCTTCCTACATTCTAATGTGGGATATAATTTTGTGTCAGAAGATGCTGTCTACAATTTTTGCATTTTATATTAATTAACAATGCTTAATGTTTTTTAGAAGGGGATAATTTTGGCTAGTGTGTAAAAACAAGGTGCTAACTAATCATGCCCATAGTCTGATTACAAAATATGTTGAGTACCTATCTTGGAGATATGTTGGAGAAGAAGTGTGTTACATACTACATAACAGTGCTGGAGATCTTTAAGCTGAATGGTTCTCTGAGTGACTTGGCAGTAAACCCTTGAGCATAAGTTTCTAAAATTAGAAGAGCCTGGAATGAACATAAAGGCATGTTTAAACCATCAGGTATGAACCATAACACAGAAACACAACAATAATAAAAATCAAATTAAGCATGATGTCCTCAAAGGATCATAATTCTCACAAGTTTTCAACTCAAGTATCTGAAATAAGTAAAATGTTGGGTAAAGATTTTAAAAAACATACTCATAAAATGATGAATTATCTGAAAATATACAAAAAATTTTATACAGTCAAGAGTATAAGGAGAAAGACTAGTGGTATATAAACAAACACATACAAGACAGGGAAACAAACCAGCCTCATGGCATAATAAGTGAAAATGTGAAAAACATAACTGAAATGCTAAACTAAAATTTCAGTGTATCTGATACAACATACAGTGAAAAGACACTAGACCACTCAGACATGTGGCTCTGGCCTTGACCTTTTCCTCAATTCTTTCTCTACTTAAAATCATTAGACTGCAGTCCTGAAACTAACCACCTAAGTCTTTTTGTTTATTTGACCAATCTGTCTTCTAGTGGGTGACTACCAAGGTCCAGCTATCAAGTATCAAAATTCAGCAATCAAAAGACCCCATTGCCCCACACAATTACCATGTCAATATAGAATCTCATCATACCACTAGATTTCTACCTTTACAAACTATTTCCCTATGTATTATGACCTGTGGTGTATATGTATATGTCTGTGGTGATATGTTACATATTTAATAAAACCTATAATATCAAGAATCAAACCACAGTGAAAACTAGGCCGAGGTTTCACGACCGCCTCATCCCGCAAGGAAGATGTGACACCCAGGCTCTTCTTTCTGCAGTTTTATTCAGGAACCTTGAATTCTGACTTCTGACTTACTTACTTAGGACAGGGACTGACTGACTTACTACATCTTCACTTCTTTGGGGAAAACCCGCCTGCAGCCTAAAGAGCCTCTGGGCAGCCAAACCCAGTACACCACGTGGGCACTGCCTATAGGTCCAGGTATGCGGAAGCAAGTCACATCTTTAGCCTTAACCATATATGGAGTTGTTTACCATTGAGGAACCTCACCGACTGGGAGTTAGATACTGAAATCCAGCGCCATCTTTAAGATGCGTCAGCATGTGCCTCTCTACAGTTCCCCCTTCTTTATATTAAGCAACAGGCAAGAGTAGAGGCCCAATCTCTGCAGTGCTGACCTGGGTCATTGTACTGGTTCTCACTCAGGTGTCATCCACCCGATTAGTACCAGACCCGTCTGATACCCTTTTTCACAGAGGAGTGGCACAAGATATCAACCCACATGCAATCAGGGGTGCTCTTCTTGGGGCCCAAGTCTTGGTGGGTCCCAAGTGCAGTGCTCAAGCCTCACATCCAGTGCTTAGAAAAAATTAATCCCTTAAGGTAGCCAGTCAAGCATAAGGGGACTGTCCTGCTTTAACAGCTGTAAAGGTTTGAATAATCATGCCTGCATTGCTACACTGGGAAGCCTAATCTGGCAAATGCACCACAGGCATACCAAGGAGATCAACACCAGAAGGCCCGTCAAGGCTCCTAGACCCGTCCACTCCTTAAGATGGTTCATGGCATCAGAGATCCACAAGGACAATTCCTCCGCCAGTCTGGCATCCACCCAGGTTGAGTTCACTGTGAGCCACCCTCAGCTCCTCCATCAGGTTGTTGAATTCTCCCGTCCAATTACCTAAAAGATAACTAGAGAATTGCTTAGACAAGTTTGCAGCATGGGTAAAATTGCCATATTGTATACTAGTCACACACAGCCCAGCATATTTCCAGGGCTTGTGTTACATTGGCAGAAAGATTATTCAAAGTACATTGGCCTCCTAGGCCTGGAGATTTAAAGACATGCTGACTAGACCTACAAGACTGCTGGGTCATTCGTGCAGGGAGAATGCCAAATGCTGCTTACTGAGCACCTCAGGCTCAAACATATACCCAAGGCAGAGCACACAGGTGGAAATTCCCCAGGTGGCTGGAATATAAACAACTTAGGCTCACCTGCTCTCACTTAGGATGGCTGTGAGCCACCATGTGGGGCTAGGATTTGAACTCGAAATGTCTGGAAGAGCAGTCAGTGCTCTTAACCTTTGTGTCATCTCTCCAGCCCCCTTGTTACACTGCTCATAAACAAGCTGCTTAATCAGAGGCATTAAGGTCCCCAAAAATTCTCTTCAGCTTCAAACATGTGAGTGATAAAGTATGAGAACAGCTCCATGGGACCCTGCAAAATCTTAGTGAGGTTACTGCTCACCTCGTCCTTATTTGGTAAGGCCTTCCATGCCCCCAGGCTGAAATCGAGCCCTAAACTGCCATTCCCACCTTCTGCATAGGGAGTGGGAGCCGAAGGCATGGTTTGCCATGCTGGGGATCGGCAGCATTCTTCTCTATCTGGATCCTCCTTTTCCTTACTTTTTTTTCTTTTTTATGGCAGGGGAATCTGTGAATCTCTCCAACTGCTAGCAAGCAGAGTGGGCTCAGAAAAACCTTAAGGCAGCCTGGCCAACCTCCACCTCCTCACTGCAGCACTAATCCTCAAGACAGCTTTTTATCAGCTTTAGGTGGCCTTGGCAAATGGAACCACACCTGCCTAGAATTAATCCACAGATTTTGATCTTCTGTGGAGATAAAAGCAGAAACTCTATCCCAAGTGACATATTCTTATAAACCGATTTCAAAGTCAAGACATCTTCAAAGTACTTGCATTTGTTTAACTTAGCAGCCTCAGCAATCAATTGTCTCTCTGCAGTTAGCTCATTAAAGGTAAAAAATTACAAGAAAATGCAATAACCAGAATCCAGACTTTCTGTTTTTCTGCTATCTTTGCGTGGCTTTTTTCCTTTATTTCCTTACCCGTTTAGAGGTTTTGAGAGTTTAAATCTGTTTTATTGAGAATCCTTAATCATTTTCTAACTCAAAGAGCTTTAAAAGGTTGTACCACTTTAATTTCTGACTCCGCCCCTCTTGGCTGCTTTTCAATATGGCAGAGAGCCCACACTGCTCTGCTGCTGCCTGCTGGCAACCAGAGCAGGCTCAGAAAATACAATGAAGCAGCTCCTTAATAGCCAAAAAGATTGGGTGCAAAGAGGATGTGCCCATGGTTAAAATTATGCCTTTTGCAATAAATCTGTTTTTACTTTTACTTTGAATTCGCTCATCTGCGAATCTTATCCTGCTCTCTCTTTATCTACCAAGTAGAGCAAATTATTTCCTGCTCTTGTCGTGGATCCCCACATTATCTGAGGACTTATTCCCTGCTCTTGTTGTGGATCCCCAATATACCTGAGTACTTACCGGTGCACCACCTTGACCACTGAAATTTCTGAGCCTTTATTGAGATTAGCCACCATTTGTCATGACTGCCTCATCCTGCAAGGAAGATGCAACACCCAGGCTCTTCTTTCTGCAGTTTTATTTAGGAACCTTGAATTCTGACTTCTGACTTACTTATGACAGGGACTGACTGACTCACTACATCTTCTCTTCTTCTGAGAAAACCCACCTGCAGCCTAAAGAGCCTCTGGGCAGCCAACCCCAGTGCCCCACGTGGGCACTGCCTATAGGTCCAGGTATGCAGAAGCAAGCCACATCTTTAGCCTTAACCATGTATGGAGTTATTTACCACTGAGGAAACTTACTGACTGGGAGGTAGATGCTTGAAGCCAGTGCCATTTTTAAGGTGTGGCCACACGCAGCTCTCTACACAGAGGTATCTCAAGGAGTTCCAGGGATAAAAGAGCAGTGACAACTTACACAGATCTGAGGTTCTGGATCTCTGAGTACAAGGATAAACAAGCAGGCTTCAATGGCACAAACCTTTTTTTTCTTCAATTGGTGATCTTTTTTTCCTTTTCTTTTCTTATTGTGAATAAAGAAGTCACATTTTCTATCCTTGTATATCCTTATTCATGGTCCCTTCCCCCTCCCACCCCTTCAGGTCATTCTCTCTTCTCCACAACTCCCCATCCACTCCCTGGGCAGGCAGCACACAGTCCCAAGGTTCCACTGTCCCAATATTGCTTAGTTCAGCCTCCACTCCTGGCAAATCCAGTTTTCTCCCCCAACCTGAAGACTGAGTCAGGTGTTCCTCTAGGGGAAGTGGGATCCAAGTAGTCAGGCGCAGGTGTTTCTGATTCCAGCTGTTCAGTGGTTGTGGTTTGCAGCTTAGGCATGCTTTGTTTTTTTCTTGTGTGTTTGTTGGTTTGTTTGTTTAGAGCTCACTAATAAGTGAGCACATCCCCTGCTTATCTTTTTGGGTTTGTGGTAACTTGCACAGGAGGATATTCTCTAAATCCATCTATTTGCCTGTAAATTTTAGGATATTATTTTTTTCTTACTGCTGTGTTTTGTAGATGTACCACAGTTTGTTAATCCATTGTGTAGATGTACCACAGTTTGTTAATCTATTCTTCAGTTGATGGATATCTAAGTTGTTTCCAGTTTCTTGCTATTACAAATAATGCTATTATGAGCATAGTTGAGGTAATGCCATTGGATTGTGTCTGTGCATGTTTAGGATATACACCCAGAAGTGGTACTGCTGGGTCCTTGGGGAGATTGATTCTCAGTTTTGTGAGAAACCACCCTACTGCTTTACACAGTGGCTGAACAAGTTTACACTCCCACCAATGGTGGAGTGTTCCCCTTGCTCCACATCCTCTCCAACATAGCCTGTTAACTGTGTCTTTTACCTTAGCCAACCTGACAGGTGTCATTTGGTATCTCAAAGATGTTTTGATTTGTATTTCTCTGATGGCTAAAGATGATGAGTACATTTTCTGATGCCTTTCCATCCATGCATAAATCTTCTGCTGAGAATTCTCTTTTTAGATCTGAACCCCATTTTTTTGATTGGGTTATTCAAGGTTTTATACTGGAGTGCTTTCAATATATCTGTTACAGAGAGGTAGGTGTATTGTTCCATATTTGCCTGGTGGAATTGTGCCAACTCAGTCTCCAGCTTCATTTTTTATTTGTTTATTTTTCAATTTCTTTTTTAGTATCACTAAATTCATACTTTTATCTGTGTTTATCATTGTTCATGCTCACTTCCCCTCCCATTCCTTCCATTCACTCTCTTTTCACATCACTTTATCTTCTCCCCAGCAAGGTAAGGAGCTCTTAAGGTCTCAATATGGCTTACTTCAGCATCTACTCCTGGCAGATCCACTTTACTCACCCCAACATCAAGACTGAGTCAAGTGTTCCACTGGAGGGAGTGGGATCCACCGTGCCAGTCCCAGGTCTTTCAGATCCCAAGCTGTTCAGTGTTTGTGGTTTGCAGCTTTAAAAAAAAAATTGTTTCTAGGACAAAGAGCCCCCACCTCCTGCAGGGTCAGTAAGAGTGTCATTATAGATACTATTCATTTTATGAACTGGTATCAAAAGAAATTAGGACATCCCCTAAAGGTGCTCATCTGATTGGCATCCATGGTTATATGTGGGGTTTCTCCCAAGTTGAGTGGCAATTGGTTTAGGACAGACTTTACCCTCATCATACATCCTATGAAGTCTGATGATGCTGTAACCTATTACACTCTGGAGATAAGCAAGCTTTTTCCAAAGTGATCAGGGCTAAATAAAAGCCTCCTGGGACTGCTAATCACCAAGATTCAGACTCTGAGCTGCCTTTCCCCATACATATCAACTATGTGATTTAGGTGAGGAACTTGGACTTGTCCGAAGTGGACACTTAGCTGATCCAACTTGGAACTCCTTGTCCATTTTGGTAACGGGATAGAGGGATGGGGAAGCGGGAGTCCGAGGACTGACCAGAAGGTGATGGGAGGAGGAGTAGGGAATACATGGATAAAAGAGACTTTATTTTATAAATAAAATAAAAAATGTTGTTCAAAAACAGCAAAAAAATAAATAAATAAATCTTGTTGTATAATTAACAGGTGAAGTTGTGAAACAGAGATTTCTTAAATGAAGTGTGTGTGTCTGTCCAAACATTGATACTTTACAAGTTTTCATTTTTTTTCCTTAAGAAAGACCCTCCCTGATGCTATTTTCTTTTTTATTTCATCTATAGTAATATTTTATTTCATCCTTTAATATAACTTGGGTATTTTCTTTTAAAACGTGAGAATTTGATATTGCATGGGAAATAGTTGATGGTATTATAATTTTCTCATTACAGTCTCCTAATTATTAATAAAACAGGAAATACTGATTTTTTTCAACCCATTTACTTTCTACCTGAAAGTGGCATCATTAGAACCTCTTTCCTTGTCTTGAAACCTCTGCCTCCATTCTTAATGCAGTCCATTTTCCCCCTTGGAACACAAAATGTCCAGCACAAATACATTTTCACTTTTCTTGGCAACCTTTGATAGTCATTTTATTAGCAGCTTAATTTGCACCTACAAATGGCCATGTGACCCTGTCTGGCTGCTACAAAGGTTTTGTTTTCCTTTTCCTTTCTTTATTAAGAAGTCTTTTTTCCATGTGTCCCTCTGCTCACCCTCCTTTCCCTCCTTAAAATCCCTCCCAGTACACCTTCAGCCCCCTCCCTGACCGTCCACCAATCCTCTCCTCCAAAAGACAAGACATGTCAAGGAGGGTCAGCTCAGTATGGCACATCCACTGCAGGCAAGTCCTATTTTCTCATCCTAATACCAAGACTGGTCTAGGCACTCCTCTGTAGCAAATGGGCTCCCAAGGTGCCAGCCCACGCACAGAAACAGAGTCTGATTCCTGTGTTTCTTCTCTTCTTCTGCTGTCAGAAGGACCATTAGCTCTGCCCAGTGCTCATCCATGGATCTCTGCCTCCACCTCTATTTATTGTTGGATGTAGGTTCTGTGATGATACTTCGGGTGGTTATTCATTTGATTATAGAGGAGATCTGTTTAGGCAACCCCTACCTCTTCTCTTGTTTGGAGACCTAGCCAAACAAAGGGACATCCTTTGAGTTTTTGGAGGTTTTTCTCTAGCACCTTTCCAACATCATATTGGCTTCCTCTATCAAGATATTAGTCTTTTTTTCTCCCTCCTTGTTGTACCTCTCACTGAACCATCTCTTTCTCTTGTGATTTGTTCCCACTCCTTGGTTTCAACCCATTCTCATCCCATATTGCTAAGAGATCTTTATATTTTCTCTTCCTAGGGGAATCCCTGAATGTCTCTCTAAGTTCCTCCTGATTCCAAGCTGTTCAGTGATTGTGGTTTGCAGCTTGGGTATTCTGTGCTTTTACTCTAAAAATCCACTTATGAGTGAGTAAAGTCATGCTTATCTTTCTTGGATTAGGGAAATACCTCTCTCAGGAGGGTATTCTCCAAATCCATCCATTTTTCTGTAAATTTTAGGATATCATTTTTAAAACTGCTGAGTAGTAATCCATTGTGTAGATGTACTATTCTTTGTTAATCCATTGTTTAGTTGAGCAACACCTAGGCTGTTTTCAGGTTCTGGCTATTATGAATAATGCTGCTATGAACATAGATGAGCTAATGCCTTTGGGGTAAGAATGTGAATCCTTTAGGCATATACACAATAGTGGTATTGCTGGGTTCTTGTCATAATATATTGTTTATTTTTCTGTTTCTTATTCTTTAAACATGATACAGGGATTATAATTTACTTTTTATATTTACTTTCAGAGTTCACCAATGTGATGTTCATGTATGTTCTCTTGATGTCTGTTTTAGCTATTGATTTTCAGTTATACTCAAACTCTTTTGTTTGGATTACAACAATCACTGCTATTGTGTTCTATTGGTCACTGTAGAATTATTACTTTATTTAAGATGGTGCTGCACCTTTCTGGAGAGATTTCTAACTCTTCACTATGTCACTCAGTCAGCTTTCATTAAGTTTCAATACTGCTAATTTCTAGATTACTCTCAAATTGCATTTCTGGAATAAACATACTTGCAGCGTCGGTTAACAGCCATAACTTCTCAGCGAACTTGTTTTTTTTTCTCCACCATATCCCAGAATTTTGAGTGTTCTTTCAGATGCTCAAAGCCATTGGGAGTCAGTTGTTAGTTTCTGCCAGGTTGCCTTGACTTTGAGATGAAAGCTTCTAGCATGTCAAAACTTAAATTAGTGTTCCCCAGGACTTCCACAGAATAAATTCTCAACTGCTCTTTGTATTTCTGTCTTTTGTTTAATATGGAAACAGAAGCCTAATATTTATTGTAATCAGTATAAGAGTGGTATTACAGATGGAAAATAATAAACAAATAAATTTAGACAGAGTACTCTCTTGGTTTTATTCTTTTCCTCCAATCACACTTCCTTTTTATTGATTTTTTTTACTGAAAATTTATATTGCTGTTATGAAATTTTCAACATTTCCCAAGTACTGTAAATCAGAAAGAACTTTTCTATGATATATGAAAAAGCAACCAGATTTAAATATGTCTTGCATCTTAACTCAACATTGTTATCAGAGCACCTAATAAATTCTGTTTGAGGGCTGTAATCTGATATCTTTCAGTCATTTTTTGAAGTGCCTGTGATGCTATTTTTGTCTGTTGATTGATATCAGATACTGACACACACTGCTCACACATTTCCTTATGTATTTTAGCTGACTTCTTTGCATGCGCCCCTCTAGCCCAGCCCAGCTGTTCAGAATTTATAACCTGGGGATTTGTGGTGAGAAATCAGTGGCATCAGTCAGGCAGGGGGAGCAGGATGGAGTCACAGGCACAGGTCCTCATGTCCCTGCTGCTCTGGGTGTCTGGTGAGAAAGGGAAATATATTTTATCTTTTTAGAGTCATTTCATTAATTTACAGTGTATTCTAGAACATAATATTTCTAAACTAAGTGTAGGATATTTACTCAGACAATATGACATTACAAAGATATCAAAGGACAAATTTCTACTCTTACTATATTTAATGTTTGTATATTATGCATGTTCATTATGTATTCCTGTTTGCAGGTACCTGTGCAGATATTGTGATGACCCAGTCTCCATCCTCCCTGGCTGTGTCAGCAGGAGAGAAAGTCACCATGAGCTGCAGGTCTAGTCAGAGTCTTTTGATCAGTGGAAGCAATTACTTGTCCTGGCACCAGCAGAAACCAGGGCAGGCTCCTAAACTACTTATTTACTATGCATCCACTAGGTACACTGGTGTCCCTGATCGCTTCATAGGCAGTGGGTCAGGGACAGATTTCACTCTCACCATCAACAGTGTACAGGTTGAAGATCTGGCAGATTATTATTGTCAGCAGGGTTACAGTGCTCCTCCCACAGTGCTTCAGCCTCCAACAAAAACCTTCTGTGAGAGTCTCAACAGTTGTCTGCACCAGACACAACTCTGGACCTACTCACTTCTCCATTCTGTCTGACTGCTGGTGTGCCTGAAACCGTGAAAAAAAAGTTTGCAGAAATCAGCAAAGTATAATGAGTTCAATTGCTCTTATGTCTTTTTGTATGAAAAGACTTTATATGAAAGTGTGAAGGAGAACTCAGTATTATCTTTCTATTTCTTCTGCTAAAAATATCACAATCTCTTTTGCTTAAATATGAGAGATTTGTTTTTTATAATTCTGAAGTTATGTTATCCATCCTAAGTTTTTTTTCTAAAGTGATGATGTAGAAAACCTAAATTCTGTGTTGGAAGCTCCAGCATTTTCTGGATTGAGGGGTGCTGCTTTCTTACTTCCTTACTTTTGTCTATTTCCTCTGTTTTGTCTCTTAATTTGTATTACATTTTAGTTAATTAAGTAGCCTTTTCTGTGTCTACGTGAGTGTGCTTTTCTGTGTCTGTGTGTTTGTGTGTACATGTTTCTGGGTGCACATGTGGCATGGCATATTTGTAGAGGACAAAGGTCAGCAAGGACAGAAGACAGGGCAGGATTGTCTCTTTGTCATTTGGGTTCTGGGGACCAAACTCATGTTTGACATCACCCATGGGTCTTTGGCAGGTGAGCAATCTTGTTGCCATTTTAAATATTTTACTGATATAAATTCACTGTACACAATTTTCTTAAAAAGAACAAATTTCCAGTATATCATATATTTTGACCAAATACACTTATCTCCATTTCTCCTTCTCTTTCCTGCTAGCTGCTCTTTCCTAATCTGTCTTCTACTTTTATCTCTCTTCTTTCCATATATGGAAACACAGTCAAGCCATTCTCATATGTACCAACACTCACATACACACACTTACTTTTGCATACACATAAACATAGATAAACATGAACACATAAATTACAAATACACATTCATGAATGTATAAAGATATGTGCATGTACACACACACACATTAACTTTGCTTACTTAGAATCCACATATTTTGGATTTGCATAGGAATGAAATTGTGATATTTGTTGCCTTTGGTTTTGAAATCAAATATTTTGAAGTCATTGTATCTGATTTCCAACTATGGAGATTGATAGACATTCCTCCACTCTAATGTGTGATATAATTTTGTGTCAGCAGATGCTACCTTCTTGTGTTTTCATTTTATATTAATTAACAATGCTTAAAGTATTTTTAGAAGGGGATAATTTTGGCTACTGTGTAAAAACAATGTGCTAACTAATCACGCCCATATTCTTATTACAAAAATAATTGAGCACCTATCTTGGAGATATGTCAGAAAAGGAGTGTGTTACAGATTACATAACAGTGCTGGAGATCTCCAAATACCTTAAACATGAGTGGTTGTCTGAATCAACCCTTGAGCATAAGTTTCTAAATTTAGAAAAGCTGGAATGTACCAAAAGGTGTGTGTAAAACGTCAGATAAGACTCATAACACAGAAACATAAGATTCATAAAAATTAAGTAAAAAATGATGTCCTCAAAGGATCGCAATTCTCACAAGGTTTCAACTCAAATATCTGAGATAAGTAAAATATTGGGTGAAGACTTCTAAAATATACTCATATAATCATGAATTATCAGAAAATATACAAAGAAAAATTTTTTTCAGTAAAAAGTATAAGGAGAAAAACTAGTGCATACAAACAAGCATAAACAAGATGGAGAAACAAACCTGGCACATGAAATAATAAGTGAAAATGGGAAAATCATAACTGAAATGCTAAACTAAAATTTCAGTGTATCTCATACAACATACAGTGATTGGATACTAGCCCACTCAGGCATGGGGCTCTGGCCTTGACCTTCTCCTCAATTCATTCTCTCTCTACTAAAAATCATTAGACTGCAGTCCTGAAACTAACCACCAAAGTCTTTTTGCTTATTTGACCAATCCCTCATCTTGTGGTTGACTACCAAGGTCCAGCAATCAAGAATCAAAATTCAGCAATCAAAAGACCCCATTGCCTCACATAAATACCATGTCAATTTAGGACCTCATCCTAACACTAGGCTTCTGCCTTTATAAACTATTGTTCAATGTGTTATGTCTGTCTGTGGTGATACGTCACATATTTAATAAAAGCTGAAATATCAACACATCAAACCACAGTCAAACTAGGCAGAGGCAGCTCAAGGAGATCCAGGGATAATAGAGAAGTGACAACTGTGTGTTCTGGATCTCTGAGTAGACGGCTAAACAGGTAGGATTCAACGGCACACATCTTTTTCTTTTCTTCCTTCTTTATTTTGTATTTATCAAAAAAAAAAACAGTAAGAAGAATTTAAAATGTGGAAGAGTTAACAATAACTATACAGAGGATAAGAATCATAAGCATGGCTTATCAAGGGTGGAAATGCAAATAAGATTGCTACACATATATTTTCTTTGTGTTCAGCTTTCCCTCTGATTTTTTTTCCATCCCTGTATATCCTTATTCAAGGTCTCTACCCCTCCCACCACATCTGGTCATTTTTCTTCTCTGCAACTCCCCATCCCCTCCCTTGGCAAGGAGCAGACAGTCCTATGGTCACACTGACCCAATAATACTTGGATCAGTCTTCACTCCTGGCCAAATCCAGTTTTGTCCCCCCTCCCTCAAGAGTGAGTCAGGTGTTCCTATAGTTGGACTGGGGTTTGAAGGGTCAGTCCAGGGTGTTTCTGATCCCAAGCTGTTCAATGGTTGTGGTTTGCCGCTTGGGCATGTTTGGCTTTTTTTCTTGTTTGTTTGTTTAGAGACTACTAGTGAGTGAGTACATCTCCTGCTTATCTCTCTGAGTTTGTGATACTTCGCTCAGGAGGATATTCTCCAAATCCATCCATTTGCCTGTGAATTTTAGGATATCATTTTTTTTCTTACTGCTGAGTAGTATTCCATTGTGTAGATGTACCACAGTTTGTTAATCCATTCTTCAGTGGAGGGACACTAGGTTGTTTCCAGGTTCTTGCTATTACAAATAATGCTGCTATGGACATAGTTGAGCTAATACCTTTGGAGTGTGAATGTGCCTCTTTAGGGTATACACCCAGAAGTGGTATTGCTGGGTCCTTGGGGAGATTGATTCTCAATTTTCTGAGAAACCGCCATATTGCATTCCAAAGTGGCTGAACAAGCTTACACTCCCACCAACAATGGACGAGTGTTCCCCTTGCTCCAAATCCTCTCCAACATAGGCTGTCATCTGTGCCTTTTATCTTACCCAATCTAAACAGATGTTAGTTGGTATCTCAAAGTTGTTTTGATTTGCATTTTTCTGATGGCTAAAGATGATGAGCCCTTTTCCAGGTGCCTTTCAACCATTCACAATTCTTCTGCTGAGAATTCCCTTTTTAGATTTGAACCCCATTTTTTGATTGGGTTATTCAAGGTTTTGAGCTCTCTATATATGTAAGAGATCAGTCCTCTATCACTTGTAGGGTTGGTGAAAATCTTTTCCCAATCTGTAGGCTGTCGTTTTGTCCTTTTGACAGTGTCCTTGGCTTTATAGAATCTTCTTAGCTTCAGGAGATCCCACTTATTGATTGTTGGTCTTGGTCTTAGTGTCTGTCCCACTGGTATAATATTTAGGCTATGAGTTTTTTTCATTACAACCAGAATTTTTGCAACAACTGTCTGTCTATCCACAAGTACTTCTTTTCCCCTCCAGGACAAATACTCCTGCCCCCTTTCCCTAATTACATTCCCGTTCTGCTGTCCTCTGTGTTTTTCCTTATTCTCTTTCCTCTGTCCCTCTGGGGAAAATAAACCTTTCTGCTGAGAACTTGGTCTTTTGGGACTTATGCTTTTATTTTCCTTTCAAGTTGAAGAAACAAATCACCATAAGACTCTAAAATGGAAGAAGGATATCCTGGATCATGGCTGAAAGAGAAGAAACATAGCACTGAAAGATACTTGATTAAAAAATTATCATGACTAGAATGTGAAAAAATTTTAGCATATCATGAAGAGACAAATATCAAGAATTTTGAGCTATAGAAGAGCTGAGATAAAAGGTAAAGATGTAGGGAACATACTGAATAAATTAGAACAGAAGAATTTACATCTAAAAAAAACTGTAAATTAGAAAGTCATTTAGTTATTCAAATAGATAACACCAGAAATGAACCTCTTCATGAGATAGATTATGTCTCTAATGTAAATAATACAAAGTAATGAATTAATGTCAAATATTATAATGGAAAAAGCCAACTCATCTCCAAAGGCAAACACATCAGAATGACACGGGAATTCTCATTCAAAACTGTAAAGACCAGAAATGCATGGAACAATATATTTTGCATCTTGATAGGAGAAAATCCAGTCACAGTACTAAAATCTTGTTCGGTGACAAGAGATGGCCAAGAGAGTTTCTGTCTGTATCTCTTAGAAATTGGAGACTTTATTAGAACTATTTTCTTATATTATAGAAATTTTTCATTGCACTAGATTTCCTTACAAAATCATCCCTCATATCTCCCCCAATGTCTCTGGAATTTTCTTGCATTTATTAACTGAACTATGTTTCCCTTCCATATTCCTTCCTGATTCTCCTGTTCTTGTTCTACAAAGAAGTTTGTATTTCAAAATCTATAAATGTCAGAACTAAACATTCTAAGAAACATGAACATGGATTGGTGAACAAGGATAATTCATTAAACCAAGGAATAAACTTGCTTCATTATGCATAAAGAAGAACATCTAATGTGATTGTTCTAATCTGATGTTAGATCCACCGGACTTTATCACAGACAGACAGGGTCATTCCACTGGGTTTTATTAATTCTCCAACTTGTGTATGTTCTGTCCTTCTAATGACTATGAACAAAAATTGAGAATCCAAATATTCTTATCACAAGAGTTGTCCCCAAGGCTCTTAGAATCCTTATATATTTCAGAAAAATGTTAATTTTTTTAGTATTGTTTATTTTATTATTATTACTGGGAACAAAGAAGTCACACTTTCTATACTTGTATATCATTATTAAAGGTCCCTTCCTGCTCCCAATACATCAGGTCATTTTTTCTTCTCCACAAATCCCCATCCCCTCCCTGGGCAGGGAGCAGAACATTCTACGGATCCACTGACCCAATAATGCTTGGATCAGTCTCCACTACTGGCAGATCCAGTTTTGTCCCCCCTCAATCAAGAGTGAGTCACGTGTTCCTATAGTTCAAGCAGGATACAAAGGGTCAGTCAAGGGTGTTTCTGATCCCAAGCTGTTCAGTGATTGTGGTTTGCAGCTTGGGCATGCTTGGCTTTTTTTCTTGTTTGTTTGTTTGGAGACCACTAATGAGAGAGTACATCCCCTGCTTATCTTCTGAGTTTGTGATACCTCGATCAGGAGGATATCTCCAAATCCATCCATTTGCCTGCGATTTTAGGATGTCATTTTTTCTTACTGCTGAGTAGTATTCCATTGTGTAGATGTACCACAATTTGTTAATTCATTCTTCAGTTGAAGGACATCTAGGTTTTTCCAGGTTCTTGCTATTACAAATAATGCTGCTATGAACATAGTTGAGCTAATACCTTTGGAGTGTGAATGTGCCTCTTTAGGGTATACACACAGAAGTGGTATTGTTGTGTCATTGGCGAGATTGATTCTCAACTTTCTGAGAAACCGCCATAATGCATTCCAAAGTGGTGGAACAAGCTTAGATGCCCACCAAAAATGGGAGAGTGTTCCCCTTGCTCCTCATCCTCTGCAACATAGGCTGTCATCTGTGCCTTTTATCTTAGCCAATCTAACAGGTGATTGGTGGTATCTCAAAGTTGTTTTGATTTGCATTTCTCTGATGGCTAAAGATGAGGAGCACTTTTTCATGTACCTTTCATCCATTTGTAGTTCCTCTGTTGAGAATTCCCTTTTTAGATCTGTATCCCGTTTTTTGATTGGGTTATTCAAGGTTTTGGAATCTAGATTCATGAGTTCTTTATATATCTTAGAGATCTGTCCTGTATCACTTGTAGGGTTGGTGAAAATCTTTTACCACTCTGTAGGCTGTCATTTTGTCCTATTGACATTGTCCTTGGCTTTACAGAAGCTTCCCAGCTTCAGGAGATCCCACTTATTGATTGTTGGTCTTAGTGTCTGTGCCACTGGTGTTATATTTAGGAAGTGGTCGCTGTGACAATTCATAGGAGTGTATTTCCCACTTTCTTTTCTATCAAGTTCAAAGTGGTTGGGTTTCAGTGAAGGTCTTTGATCCACTTAGATTTGAGTTTTGTGCAGGGTGACAGGCTCAGATCTATATGCATTTTTCTACACACTTCCATCCACCTTTGCTAATGCCATTTGTTACATATACTATCTTATTTCCATTGAATATTTTGGGCCTCTTTGTCAAAGATCAGGAGTTCATAGGTTTTTGGGTTAATGTCTGGATCCTCAATTCTTTTCCATTTGTCCACAAGTCTGTTTTTATGCCAGTACCAGACTGTTTTTATTACTGTAGCTCTATAGTATAGCTTGAAGTCAGGGATGGTGATACCTCCTGAGGTTCTTTTGTTGAGTGAAATTGTTTTGGCAATCCTGGCTTTCCTGTTATTCCAAATGAAATTGAGTATTGTTCTTTCAAGGTCCAAAAAGTATTGTGTTGGGATTTTGCTGGGCAGTGCATTGAATCTGGAGATTGCCTTTGGTAGAATTGCAATTTTTACTATGTTGATCCTACCAATCCAGGAACATGGGAGAGCTTTCCATTTTCTGATATCCTCTTCAATTTCTGTCTTCAGTGATTTAAAATTTTTGTCAAATAGTTCTGTTACTTCTTTGGTTATAGTTACTGCAATGTATTCAATACTATTTTGAGCTATTATGAAGGGTAATGTTTCCCTTATTTATTTTTCAACTCTTCTATTTTTAGTGTATAGAAGGGCTACTGATTTCTTTCAGTTAATCTTGTATCCTGATACATTGCTGAAGGTGTTTATCAGCTGTAGCAGTTCCTTGGAAGACTTTTGTGGGTCACTTATGTGTACAATCATATCATCTGCAAATAGAGGTAGCTTCACTTCTTCTTTTCCAATTTGTATCCCCTTAATCTCTTTTCGTTCCCTTATTGCTTTAGCTAAAACTTTGAGAACTCTATTGAATAGATAAGGGGAGAAAGGACATCCTTGTCTAGTTCCTGACTTTAGTGGGATTGCTTTGAATTTTTCTCCATTAAGTTTGATACTTGCCGTCGGCTTCTTGTAACTCGCCTTTATTATATTTAGGTATTTCCCCTGTATTCCTGATCTCTCCAGGGCTTTAATCATTAAATAGTGTTGGATTTTGTCAAAGGCTTTTTCAGCATCTAAGGATATGATCATGTAGTTTTGCTCCATTAGTTTATTTATATGATGGATAACATTTACAGTTTTTCATATGGTAAACCAGCCCTTCATTTCTGGGATGAAGTCTACTTGGTTTTTTTGGATGATATCTTTTATACATTGTTGTATACAGTTTTCCAAAATTTTGTTGAGAATTTTCCCCTCAATATTCATGAGGGAAATTGGACTGTAATTATCCTTCTTCGTTGTGTATTTGATTGGCTTTGGTAATAGGGTAATAGTGGCCTCATAAAAGGAAATTGGCAATATTACTCCAGTTTCTATTGTGTGAAATAGTTTGAGGAGTAATGGTAGTAATTCTTCTTTGAATGTCTGGTAGAATTCGGGACTAAAACCATCTGGACCAGGGCTTTTATTTTTGGGGAGGTTTTTAATGACAGCTTCAATTTCCTTAAGGGTTATAGACCTGTTTAGGTAATTAATCTGATCTTCATTTAATTTTGGTAGGTAGTACATGTCCAAAAATCTGTCCATTTCTTCTAGGTTTTCCATTTTTGTGGAATACAGATTTTCAAAGTATGATCTGATAATTCTCTGTATTTCCTGGGGGATGTTGTTATGTCCTCCTTTTCATTTATGCCTTTGTTGATCTGAACACACTCTCTATGTTTTTTGATTAGTTTGCCTAAGGGCTTATCTATCTTGTTGACTTTCTCAAAGAACCAACTCTTAGATTCTTTGAATCATTTTATTGTTCTATTTGTTTCAATAGTATTGATTTCAGCTCTAAGTTTGATTATTTCCTGCCATCTACTTCTTCTAGGTGAGTTTGCTTCTAATTTTTCTAAGGTTTTCAGCTGAGCTGTTAGGTCTCTAGTGTGGGATTTCTCTAGGTTTTTCATATAGACATCTAGTGCTATGAATTTTCCTCTTAAGACTGCTTCCATTGTGTCCCACAAGTTTGGATATGTTGTAGATTCATTTTCATTGAATTTTAGGAAGACTTTGATTTCTTTCTTAATTTCTTCCTTGACCCAGAGATGGTTCAGCTGAGTGAGGTTTAGTTTCCATGAGTGGGTAGGCTTTCTTTGGGTTTTGATGTTGTTGAACTCTAACTTTAGGCCCTGGTGGTCCAATATGTTACAAGGGAATATTTCCATTTTTTGAATATGTTGATATTTGCTTTATGACCAATTATGTGTTCCATTAGGAGCTAAGAAATATGTATATTCCTTTGCGTTTGGGTGGAAGCTTCTGCAGATATCTATTAAATCCATTTACATCATAATCTCTCTTTTTTTTTCTTCTTTATTTTGTATTTATCAAACAAAAACAGTAAAAAGAATTTAAAATGTGGAAGAGTTAACAATAACTATACAGAGGATAGGAATGATAAGCATGGCTTATCAAGGTTGGAAATACAAATAAGATTGCTACACCTATATTTTCTTTGTGTTCATCTTTCCCTCTGAATTTTTTTTTCCATCCCTGTATATCCTTATTCAAGGTCTCTTCCCCCTCCCAATGCATCTGGTCATTTTTCTTCTCTGCAACTCCCCATCCCCTCCCTGGGCAGGGCGCAGACAGTCCTATGGTCCCACTGACCCAATAGTGCTTAGATCAGTCTCCACTTCTGGCCAAATCCAGTTCTTTCCCCCCTCCCTCAAGAGTGAGTCAGGTGTTCCTATAGTTGGACTGGGGTTTGAAGGGTCAGTCCAGGGTGTTTCTGATCCCAAGCTGTTCCGTGGTTGTGGTTTGCCGCTTGGGCATGTTTGGCTTTTTTCTTGTTTGTTTGTTTAGAGACCACTAGTGAGTGAGTACATCTCTTTTAGACTCCTTATTTCTCTGTTGAGACTTTTCTGGTTGATCTATCCAGGGTTGAAAGTGGGGTATTGAAGTCTCCCACTAGTAGGGTGTAAGAATTGATGTGGGATTCAAGCTTTAGCAGTGTTTCTTTTACATAAGTAGGTGCCCTTATATTAGGGGCATCAATATTCAAGATTGAAACCTCCTCTTGACCAGTCTTTCCTGTGATGTATAAGGAGTGACCATGTTGGTCCCTTTTAATTGCATTTAGCTTGAAGTCTACTGTGATAAATATTAAGTTTGCAACCCTCCTCTTGTTTCTGAGGACCTTTTGACTGGAAAATCTTTTCCTAAACCTTAATCTAAGCCTGTGTCTGTCTTTGCGGTTGAAGTGTGTTTCTTGTAGGCAACAGAAGGATGGCTTCTGTTGTTGTATCCATCTTGTTAGTGAGTGACATTTTATAGGAGAGTTGGGACCATTGATATTAATGGAAATTAGTGACCATTGATTCATATTTCCTGCCATTTTTGGTGGTAACTTGTTTGTATTTCCTTTTTCTTGGGTATTCTTCTGTGGAATTATTGATTGTTTGTGAT
This sequence comes from Sigmodon hispidus, assembly GCA_004025045.1. Classification (NCBI taxonomy): domain Eukaryota; kingdom Metazoa; phylum Chordata; class Mammalia; order Rodentia; family Cricetidae; genus Sigmodon; species Sigmodon hispidus. The sequence continues at coordinate 44,167 of PVIH01009371.1, read as the reverse complement.
TTCATGTTTGTATCTGTTGTCCTTAGGTTGGAGTTTTCCCTCTAATAGTCTCTGTAGTGCGGGATTGGTAGATAGATATTCTTTCAGTCTGACTTTGTCCTGAAATGCCTTGTTTACTCCATCTATGGTGATTGATAATTTTGCAGGGTATAGTATTCTAGTTTGGCAGCCATGCTGCTTTTGCATCTGTATAACTTCTGACCAAGTCCTTATAGTTTTCATCGTTTCCATTGTATAGTCAGGTGTTATTCTGATGGGTCTGCCTTTATATGTGAGTTGGCACTTTTCTTCACAGCTCTTAAAATTTTTTCTTTGTTCTGTATGTTTTGTGGCTTGATTATAGTGTGGCATGCTGACTTTTTTGGGGGGTCATATCTATTTGGTGTTCTCTAAGCTTCTTGTATCTTTATAGGCATTTCCTTCTTCAGGTTAGGGAAGTTTTTTTCTATGATTTTATTCAAAACAGTATCTGTGCTTTCGAGCTGATATTTTTCTCCTTTTTCTATTCCTATTATTCTCAAATTAGGTCTTTTCATGGTGTGACAGATTTCCTGAACATTTTGAGTTATGGCTTTTTTAGTTTTACTATTTTCTTTGACTGATATATCTATTTGTGATACTGAGTCTTCCACTTCAGAGATTCTATCTTCCATTTCTTGCACTGTGTTTGTTATGTTTGTATCTGTGGTTCCAGCTTTTTTCTTCAGATTTTTCTATTTCCATCTTTGCCTCATTTTGTGCCTTTTTTATTGCTTCCATTTCAGCTTTTAGTTCCTGGCATGTTTTGCTCATAGATTTGTTCATCTCTTCCAATTTTTTTGTTTGTATTTTCTTCCATTTCTTTAAGGCTATTTTTCATATCTTTGAGTTCTTCGATGATCATCAAAAAGAAACTTTTGGTGTTGCTTCCTTCTGTTTCCTCTTCATTGCTCATTTCAGGTCTTGTATTTGTAAGATTGCCTCTTTCTTCTGGAGTTACCTTGTTTTCTTTGTATTATTATGTAAGTTTTTGCACTGATGTTTGCCCATGGCTTCAGTGGTTCACAATTAGGTGTCTCCTGGTCATTTGTGGCACTTAGGCTTTTGTGTCCTGTCACCTTTCTGGAAGCAGTCTGAGTCTGTCCTTCAGGGACCATAGTCATCTGTTTGCTCAGCTGGATGTGGAGGTGGGTAGCCATGCAAATTCCCTCAGCAGCAGCTGGGGGCATGGTGACAGGCAGACTTTATCTGTGCCTGCTACACAGAGAGCATTGGGACTCGCTCTGGAGACAGCACCTGGTCCCGGAAACAGAACTAGAACTGATGGGAGTTCAACTCTCCCTCCCTGGCTGGGATATAGGAACCTGGGCCTGGTGACCCCTCCTCACCTCTGGGCAGGGTCTGTGTCTGTCCTTCAGGGATCCGATTCATTATCTGTTCTCTCAGTTTGAGGTGGAGGTGTGTAGCTATGCAAATTCCCTCACTAGCAGCTGGGGGTTTGGAATACCCCCTTTTCAATCCTTGATAGATCAACCAGACAGAGACTCAACAGAGAAATAAGAAGTCTAAAATAGGTTATGATACAAATGGATTTAATAGATATCTACAGAAGCTACTACCCAAATGCAAAGGAATATACATATTTCTCAGCTCCTCATGGAACTTTTTCCAAAATTGACCACATAATTGATCATAAAGCAAATATCAACATATTCAAAAAATGGAAATAATCCCTTCTAACATATCAGACCACCAGGGCCTAAAGTTAGAGTTCAACAACAGCAAAACTCAAAGAAAGCCTACCAACTCATGGAAACTAAACATCAATCAGCTGAACCATCTCTGGGTCAAGGAAGAAATTAAGAAAGAAATCAAAGTCTTCTTAGAATTTAATGAAAATGAATCCACAACATATCCAAACTTGTGGGACACAATGGAAGCAGTCTTAAGAGGAAAATTCATAGCACTAGATGTCTATATGAAAAACCTAGAGAAATCCCACACTAGAGACCTAACAGCTCAGCTGAAAGCCTTAGAAGAATTAGAATCGAACTCACCTAGAAGGAGTAGATGGCAGGAAATGATCAAACTTAGAGCTGAAATTAACACAATTGAAACAAAAATAAAAATACAAAGAATCAATGAACATAAGGGTTGGTTCCTTGAGAAAGTTAACATGATTGATAAGCCCTTAGCCAAACTAATCAAAAAAATACAGAGAGAGTGTTCAAATCAACAAAGTCAGAAATGAAAAGGGGGACATAACAACAGACCCCAAGGAAATACAGAGAATTATCAGATCATATCTTGATAATCTGTATTCCACAAAAATGGAAAACCTAGAAGAAATGGACAGCTTTCTGGACAGATACCATCTAGTAAAATTAAATGAAGATCAGATTAATTACTTAAACAGGCCTATAACCCTTAAGGAAATTGAAGCTGTCATTGAAAACCTCCCCAAAAATAAAATGCCTAGTTCAGATGGTATTAGTGCTGAATTCTACCAGACATTCAAAGGAGAATTACTACAGTTACTCCTCAAACTATATCACACAGTAGAAACTGAAGGAATATTGCTAAATTCCATTTATGAGGCCAAAACTACCCTAAAGCACAAGTCACTAAAAGACACAACATAGAAAGAGAATTACAGAGCAATACCAGTCATGAAAATTGATGCTAAAATTCTCAACATAATTTTAGCAAAACATATACAACAATGTATAAAAGGTATCATCCTCCATTACCAAGTAGGCTTCATCCCAGAAATGCAGGGCTGGTGTAACATACAAAAAACCATAAACATTATCCATCATATAATCAAACAAAAGAACAAAACCACATGATCATATCATTAGATTCTGAAAAAGACTTAGAAAAAATCAACACTCCTTTATGATTAAAGTCCTGGAGAGATCAGGAATACAGGGAGAATACCTAACTATAATAAAGGCAATTTACAAGAAGCCAACAGCCATTATCAAACTTAAGAGAGAAAAAGTCAAAGCTATCCCACTAAAGTCAGGAACTAGACAAGGATGTCCTCTCTCCCCTTATCTATTCAATATAATCTCTAAGTTTTAGCTAAAAGAATAAAGGAACAGAAAGAGATTAAGGGGATACAAATTGGAAAAGAAAACATGAAGCTATCTCTATTATCAGATGTACCATTGCAGTCTGTAACCCCACCATATTTGCCAAGTAGAACTCACCACCAGAGAATTGTTCATTGAGTGGGCCCATCTATTGAATATTAGTTGTCATCGTCTATATATTCCCAAGTCATCTGTCAAGAATTAATGAGTTCAAACTTAGCTCAGTTTTAGAGGTTCTGCTTCATATGAGGCTAGCCCATGTATGTTGGTTTCTAAGGTACATTTAATAAGGATCATTAATGTAAAGGAAAGAAGTCTAAACCAATCAATAGAAAGTTACAACTAGAAAGAATGAATGCTGGTGGTCTATTGGCAAGAAGACCAGAGTACCATTGATACATATTTCAAAACTGCTAAGTGATATTAATTTATGTACCACAATTAAATAGCAAATTATTGAGATAGATGATATGCTAATATGGGCATATAGATTCATACTTGTGAGATGTTAGATTAAAATTATCCTCTGTGAATGTATGTGAGAGATTATCTTCATTAGGTAAATTAATTTGTAAAACCCTCCCACTGTGGGCAAGATCATGCCTAACATATTGTTCTTGTCCTACATGTATTGCAGAAAGCAAGATGAGCTCTACGAACATTTACTTTCTGTTTTTCAGTTGCAGATGTGATGTGAGCAGCTGCTACAAGCTCCTTCATTTTGTTTGTATTGCTTTATATACAATAGTTGCATGCTTGAGCTGTATTCTCACGTAAGGGATAGTGGTTTATTTGCTTTTGTACTTATTATATCACAGGAACAAAGACAGTCAAGGGTATATCCCTATAAACCTGGAAGTGATGTTTTTACTGATATTGTTTCTTAAATGGAATAGTTCTCTCCAGTCATAATTGAGGAAAAATTGGATTCTGCACTATGACAATAACTCCACTGAACCCTGAACTAAGAAGAGGGAACAAAATTAGTTGCAAACTGCTTGCAAATGAAGTCATTTTCATGCATAAGTAATTTTCTTTTCCCCTCAGGTCCAAAGAAGAATCATCTTTATGAGGCACAAGAAACATTTAGAATTCTCTTATAATCCTCTTTTTTCTACCATCATAGCCTTTAGTAGTACATAGGACCTAAGTTTTTTAAAGAGATTGTTTCCATTCTCCATTATGTCAATTTAATGAATAGGCATTTGTGTGGCCAGAGAGATGTCTCATTGTTTAAGATAAATTACTGTTTGCTCTTCCAGAGGATCCAAGTTCAATTCACAGTACCCACATTGTAGCTCTATAACTACAGTTCCAGGGTATCTGACTCATTCTTTTATCTTCTATAAGTACCAGGAGCATGTCCTATACAGACATGCATGCAGTCAAACTATCATAGACTTAAAAAATAAAGATCAAAAATAGATATGCGCTCCTCATCTCTATTTTTCTTCCAATACGTCATGCAAGGCTGTTTAGTTGATGGATCATTAATGTTTTTTTTTTTTTTTAAGTGCATTTTGGAATAGATGGAAAAGACACCTTAGCTATGATAGGTTGCTTTTCCAACTGCATTTTCTCACACACACTCAGGGAATCTGCACTGGTCCTCCTGAGAGAAACAACATGCATGGCTCTGGCCTCCTTGAGCAGGGTAAATTTTTTTTTTTCTGGCTGTCACTCTGTATTAAGACTTCTTGTATGTATCTTGAATGTGCTCTGATGACCTCATTTACCACATTTCTATTTTAACAAAGAATAATATGTTAATGTTTTGAGTTAATAAAAATCTTCCTATCTCTACTATTTGTTGTCATGTATATTGAATAGCCACAGACACCCATTTAGAGAATAAAAGGTTCCATGTGATAGAAGAGAAAATCTGACTACAACACTGTATGGTTTACATTAGTATGAATTTAAGACTAACATTCTTATGCTTCCATCTACAGTTGCATCCATTGAAGAGGGTGCTGTGTCCTATGAGCTCCAAGTCATCATTTTCAGACCTCATGTTTCCAAATTTAGGAGCAAATCTTGACCTTGACATTGGGAACTTCCTCAACATACACACTGTTTGTCTCTGTATTATGATGGAGTGTTAACAGTTGACAGAGGAGATCTGAATATTCTTATCAGAAATGATTTAACATTTTACAACTGAAAAGGAGATGTATAAAATTACATACTTAATGGAAAATAAAAGGGAAATGACTATTGCTTAAATACATATTCATTTTTCAAATATTGGCTTAATACTAAAACGTTAACATCAGTTTAGAAATTTGATTTGGATACCAAATGCCATGAGCTGTGACTGACAGTTTTAGGAGATTGTCTCCATTTACAGGAAAGACTGGTTAAAACTTGCTGTGTACCACAGGCTGGCCTCAAGATCTTGATTCCTCTGCTTTTGTCTCCCCAGTTCTAAAGAATCTCAAATCCTTGCCATAATATAATATTTATTTTTCTAATTTTATGCTTTATACACAATACTCAGTTTATATTTTACTTAGTATATATACTTTTGTACTTTAATCTGAAGTATAGCCATGCTCTGTGAGTTTTGCTATTGCTATAATTCATACTCATTTTTTTCCTTTGCATACCAACAATCTGATGTTGTGGTTTATTGGTCTCTATAGAAATATTTCTTGTTTTAGGATGCCTGCGCCCCCCTCTGGAGAGACTTTTACCTGTTTACTATGTCAACAAGTTCATTTTCACCCACTTTCAATGCTGCTAATTTCTCCATTACTCTAGAACATATATTTCTGGAATAAAAACTCTTGGCAGTGTTGGGATGTAGCCATGACTTCTTGAAGGAATCAGGTTTCCTATATTCACCCTTAATTTCCTAAACTTTACAGTCTTCTTTTTGTTGTGTGTGTGGGATACTTGATAGTATCTGTTGGGTTTAGCTTTGTTGTGAGATAAAATATTCTCTCATATCAACCTTAAATTAATGTTCCCCAGGATTGCCACCCAGTGAATTCTGGGATACTCTTTACATCTCTGTCCCTTGTTTAGTGGGGAAATTGGAATCCAGCATTCATTGTCCTCAGTATTAGTATGGCTTTACAGATGAAAGAGAATAAGCAAATTTGGCCTTATCCCACCTCTCTTGCTCACTCTCTTGATTTTCCTTACCCTACTCTTCCTTTATTTTGCTGCATATTTCCTTACTGTAAGTTTCTTATATTGTTGTGAATCTTTGAACATATTTTGCCATTTTCCTAGTACTGTTTATCTGAGATAGATTTTCTAACATTGATGCAGAAAGCTGATTTAAATATGTCTTGGATTTTAACCCAATGTTGTTATTAGAGCATCTAATAGATTTCTGTTTGAGGGCTATAGGATGATACTTTTCAGTGACTGTTCACACTGCCTGTGATGCCATTTATGCCTGTTGATTATCAGCAGCCACTCACATACACTGCCCAGACATTTCCTTATGTATTTGCTGACTGATTTGCATGGGCCTCTCCAGCATAGCACAGCCACCAGAAATTTATAAACCCGAACTTTTCCATGTTAACTGAGCTGCATCAGATAGGCAGAGAGAGCAAGATGGAGCCACTGACCCAGATTTTCACATCCCTGCTGCTCTGGGTGTCTGGTGAGACATTAAAAAGAATTATAATCTTTTTAGAGTCTCTTTTTTGTATATAAAAATTAACAATGTATTCTAGAACATAATATTTTTTAACATTATTCTCTGACAGTATGACATTACAAAAATATTAGAAGATAAATTTTAACTCACTATATTCTGTTTTTTTTGTATCATGGATCTTCACTGTATATTTCTGATTGCAAGTGTCTGTGTAGATATTGTGATGACCCAGTCTCCTTCTTCTCTGGTTGTGTCAGAAGAAGAGAACGTCACCATCAGTTGCATGTCCAGTCAGAGTCTTTTTCAAGTGCCAACCAGGCAAACTACTTGGCCTGGTATCAGCAGAACCAGGGAAGTCTCCTAAACTGCTCATCTTCTATGCCTCCACTCAGGCCTCTAGGGTCCCTGATCGCTTCATAGGCAGTAGATCTGGGACAGATTTCACTCTGACCATCAGCAGTGTCCAGGCTGAAGATATGGCAGATTACTACTGTGCAAATCATTATTGCAATCCTATTACAGTGCTTCAGCCTCCAACAAAAACTTTCTCTGATTCCCACCAGCTGCCTTCATCATGCACAGCCCTGGACCTGCACACTTCCCCCTTCTGCCTGAGAGCTCATGTGTCTGAATCACTGATCAAAAGTTAGCAGTGTCCAGCAAAATATAATGGGTTCAGTGTCTCTTCTGTGTTTTTGCATATAAACACATTCTATAAAAATGTAAGAAAGAATTCAGTATTATCTTTCTATTTCTTCTGTAACACAATACCACAAATTCTGTTGCTTGACTGTGACGGATGTCACTATATTTTTATAGCTCTGGAATTCTGGTATTTATAGTAAGATTCCTTGGCGTGACATTGTGATGATGACAAATGTATTTCACATTGGAAGTCCTAGTATAGATTGTTTCCTGATTTATCTAGATTCTGAAGAATTTCCTTCCTTCCTGGTGCCCACTTCTTCTATTTTTTCTTTTCCTTTTCATACATTCTTTTAGCTTTTATTACACTTTAGTTAACTAGGATCATTATTTTGTCCAGGTCAGTATGCATTTGTGTGCTTTTATGTATGTGTGTGCATTTTTCTAGGTGCATATGTGATATCGCATAGTTGTGGAGGTCAGAGAACAGCTTGCATTTGCTTGTCTCTTTGTTCTTTGTGTTCTGAGAATCAAGCTCAGCTTCGTCATAAGGCTTGGTGTCAGGTACCTTTGCCACCTGATTCATCTTGCTGCCCCTTTAAATCATTTATTTCTGTAAATCATTGTACTCTAATTTCTTTAAAGTAATGTTTGTCCAGTTATTATACTGAATATTAATTAATAAAGCTTAATAGTTTTAGAAAGAAAAATTTTGTGCTCCCATGTGAAATGTATGCTATATAATCATGTTCATATTCTAATAAAGAAACTTACTGAGAACCAATTTGGAGATAATGTCAGGGAAAATGTATGCTACAGACTACATAAAATTGCTAGAGATCTTGAAATACCTTAAAGTGCATTATTCTGGGCAGTGAGCCCTTGAGTGTAGGTTGCTAAATTTTAAAACATTTTAAATACACCAAAAGAGTTATTTAAACCCACATATATAATTAATAACCAGAAACACATGATCATGAAAAATTAAGCCCTGAGAAATTATAATTCAGTTTCAAGAATTCAACTAAATCTCTGAAATAAGTAAAATGTTGGGTAAAGATTTCCAAAACATACTCATAAATGGTGAATTACCAGAAAAGATACAAACAAAAATTGTATTTATTCAAGGATGTAGGGAGAAAGGCTAGTCACATACAGGCAAATGTAAACAGAATAGAGATATCAATCAGGAACATGGCAGAATAAGTGAACAAAAGAAAAGTATAATTTAAATGTTCAATCGAAATTTTAGCATATTAAGTACAGTATATAGTGAAGGGACAATAGCCCACTTCAGCATGAAGCTCTGGCAGACTTTGCCCTTCTTGTCAATTCCCTTTGCTTTGCTTATCACCATTAGATTGCAGTCCTGAAGCTAGCCATCAACCTCCATTTGCTTATTTGGCTAATCCCTCCTACATAGTCTGACAACCCAGGTCCAGCTATCAAAATATCAAAATCCACCTATTAACAGCCCTCATTGGCTTACCTAATTAACATGCTCATTATGATTAAGCATCTCATTTAACATTGGGTTTTGATTTATACACTTTCAGTTTTCTATGTGATATGTTTGTCTTTCTGTTTTGAGGCAGTCCTTTTACTCTCTAGGAGAAATATTCCTGGCTCTTTCCATGGTTGCATATTTATTCTTCCTCTTAAACATTGTGCTAAAAGGTTTCTGACAGGTTTGTGCTGTTTAAGGAAAATTAAATGATGCCACACTCACTACCTATATGTTTTAAATATCTCACTTATTCTGAAATGAAATTGTGTTGTAATTGGTTTCTGTCCCAGAATTCGGGTCTAGCCCTGAGGTTCTAACTTGTAGACTCACAGAAACACACACAGTCCCACAAAAACACACAAATGCTTACATTAATTTTATACTGATTGGCGTAGGTCCCAGGCATATAACTTGCTAACTCCTTACCCTTAAACTAACCCATCTTGTTCAGCTATGTGGCTTGACAACTTTTCTCAGAGCAACATTCCAACTTCTTTCCTCTGCATCTATCTGTTGCATCTCCACTCTGCTTTGTGTTGCCAGAGTTTTCCCAGTCTGTTTGCTCTGCAAAGACTTCCTGTCTGCCTTCAGCCAATCAGCATTTGTATTAACCTAGTGGGCAGGACAAATATTAACAACACACTGTAATCCCACAACAAAGTTGTGCAGTCTCACTCAAGCTGTCCAACAGAAGGCTATTTTCATTCTGTTCAGATGCTTTTCAAAATCTGTGTTGGTGCTTCTGCCTCTTGTCCTTATGAGCTGGTGGTCAATGGACTTCAAGTAAAATGAGGCCACACAGGTAGAATGAACAAATAATAGTTTATTCCCATGCAGGTTTCTCAGCTGTCAGTTCAGAGTCAGTAAGCTTCCAATAGCTTTGGTCAGCTGTCTCTGGGTTTCCTCATCATGATTTTGACCACTTTGCTTACATCTTGACCCTCTTGCCAACTGACTGGAAGCTTGACCGAATGTTTATCTATACGTTTCTGTATCTGCTTCCATCAGTTGCAGAATGAAGGTTCTATTGTAAAAATTAGGGACATCATCAATTTGATGATAGAGAAGGCCAGTTTAGGCACCCTCTTGGCTGTTGCTTAGAGACTTAGGTGTCATGTTTTTGAGTTCTTTGATATTTCCCTAGTACCAGGTTTCTTTCTAATCCCACAAAGCCCCCTCTAAAAAAGATATCTATTTTGCTGTTCTCCATCTTTTGTCTCTCACCCAACTCAACCATCTAGTTCCCTCATGTTTCCTTCCCATGGTTTCCTTCCCACTCTTTCTTACTCTGTCCCCCTATTTCAATGTAGGATATCTTTAGGCTTTTCATATACACATCTAGTGCTATGAATTTTCCTCTTAAGACTGCTTTCATTGGGTCCCACAAGTTTAGGTGGAAGTTTCTGTAAATATCTATTAAATTCATTTGCATCATGACCTCTGTTAGACTCCTTATTTCTCTGTTGAGTTTCTCTCTGGTTGACCTATCCAGGAGCTGAAAGTGGGGTATTGAGGTCTCCCACTATTAGGGTATGAGAATGATGTGGGATTTTAGCTTTAGTAGTTACCTTTTACATAGGTAGGTACCCTTATATTAGGGGCATAAATAGTCAAACTGAAGGAAAAAAAAAGACATGATCATATCTTTAGATGCTGAAAAAGTCTTTGACCAAATACAACACTCCTTTATGATAAAAATCCTGGAGAGATCAGGAATACAGAGAAATTATCTCAATATATTAAAAGCAATTTACAAGAAGCAGACAGCCAACATCAAACTTAATGGTGAAAAACTCACAGCAATCACACTAAAATCAGGAACTAGACAAGGATGTCCTCTCTCCCCTTTTCTATTCAATAGAGTTCTCGACGTTTTAGCTAAAACAAGAAGAGAATGAAAGAAAATTAAGGGGATACAAATTGGAAAAAAAAGAAGTGAAACTATTTCTATTTGCAGATGATATGTTTGTATACAAAATTGACCCACACAATTCTACCAGGGAACACTTACAGCTGATAAACAACTTCAACAATGTAGCAGGATACAAGATTAACTCAAAGAAATCAGTATCCCACATATACATTAAAGATAATAGGCAGAAAAAGAAATAAGGGAAACATCAACCTTTATAATAGCTGCAAGTAGCATTAAATTCCTTGGAGTAACTATAACCAAAGAAGTAACATAACAATTTAAAAAAAAATTTTAAGTCACTGAAGAAAGAAATTGAAGAGAATATCAGGAAATGAAGAGATCTCCCATGTTCCTGGATAGGTAGGACCAACATAGTAAAAATGACAATTTTACCAAAAGCAATCTACAGATTCAATGCACTGCCCATCAAAATCCCAACACATTATTTTACGGCCCTTGAAAGATAATACTCAACTTCATTTGGAATAACAGGAGAGTCAGGATTGTCAAAACAATTTTGTCAACAAAAGAACCTCAGGAGGCATCACCATCCCTGACTCCAAGTTATACTATAGAACTACAGTAGTAAAAACAGCCTGGTATTGGAATAAAAACAGATTTGTGGATCAATGGAATCGAACTGAGCATCTGGGCATTAACCCCCCCCCAAAAAAAAAAATCTATGAATGTCTAATGTTTGACAAAGTGGCCCAAACTATTCAATGGAAAAAAGATAGTATATTTAACAAATGATGTTGGCATAGATTGTTGGTAGTGTTTAGAAAAATGCAAATAGATCCAAGCCTGTCACCCTACACAAAACTCAAATCCAAGTGGATCAAAGACAACAGCATAAACCCAGCCACTGTGAACTTCATAGAAAAGAAAGTTGGAAGTATCCTCCAATGCATTGGCACAGACAACCAGTTTCTGTGCCAATATCATACCAGTGGCACAGACACTAGGAACATCATTCAAAGTGCTCAACTTCTTTTGCCACCAGAGAAATACAAATCAAAACAACCTTTGTATCACCTGACACCTGTCAGATTGGCTAAGATCAAAGACACAGATGACAGTCTCTGCTGGAGAGGTTGTGGAGAAAGGCAAACACTCCTCTATTGTTGGTGGGAGTGTAAGCTTGTTTAGCCACTCTGGAATGCAGTATGGTGGTTTCTTAGAAAACTGGGAATCAATCCCCCCAAGTACCCAGCAAAACCACTTCTGTGTGTATACCCAAATGGAACACATTCGCACTCTAAAGGCATTAGCTCAACTATGTTCATAGCAGTATTATTTGTAATAGCAAGAACCTGGAAACAACCTAGATGCCCCTCAACTGAAGAATGGATTAACAAACTGTACTACATCTACACAATGGAGTATTACTCAGTAGTAAGAAAAATTGATATCCTAAAATTTGCAGGCAAGGGGATGGATCTGTAGAATATCCTCCTTAATGAGATATATCAAACCCAGAAAGGTAAGCAGGGGATGTACTCATTCATTTGTGGACTCTAAACAAAAAAAGCAAAAGGCAAAGCTGCAAACCATAACCACTGAACAGCTTGGGATCTGATACACCTGCGTCTGGCACCTTGGATCCTACTCCCTCCAGATGAACACCTGACTCAGTCTTGATATTGTGGGGGGCAAACTGGATCTGCCATGAGTGGATGCTGCACTTAGCCATATTGGGGCATTGGGACCTTGGGACCTCCTGCCCTTGCTGGGGAGGAGATGGGGAGATGTGGAGAATAGAGTGGTCTTTGAGAGGTTGGGAAGGAGATGGGACCTTGAACAAAGATATACAGGGATAGAAAAATGTGACTTTATTCCTAATAATAAAAAAGATACAAAAAATTTAAAAATAGATCATACATATGTGAGATATTTGCAAATCCAAGCTGCAGCCTGTTTTTTTCTAGTCTGATATAAAAATGATTAAGAAAGCTAGAATAGTGAACTTATTTTAATCCAAAAATCAGCTGTTAATCAAAAAATATTTTACACTGATATGTATTTTGGCTTGTTGATACAAATTTAAAGTTAATTTTGTGATACTGTATGTATATTTGTACTCTTGTTGAAGATATAATGTTTATGCAATTCCTTTGAAATTATAATGTATAATTAAGAAATGCTGATTAATATTCATCTTTGATAACCAAATTTTAGTCATGGTAGTTAAAATTTTAGCTTCTACAAAGATAAATTTTATTAGCTAGTCTTCAAACACTTTAAAGATTTACAGCATATGGCATTTAAACTGTTTTAAGATCTTAGACTTTGACAGAATCTGAGACCAACCCGCTTCTGGCAGCATAAATCTACTTCAAGAGAGTGATGGGCATTGAAGAAACTCCATATGGAATTTACTTTCTTTTGGCAAAGTTAGCTACTAGACAAGAAACTGTTCTTGTATTGACTGCTTGACAGTATGTTGTATAAACTGGACATGCAGAAACCATAGGAAAGTGACCTGTGAACTTTGGCAGAACAAGGCAAGATGATCCTTCATGTTCCTAATTCACCAAAAAACTGACAGACATTCTTTAGGACACAAGGAGAGGCTATGATGAACTATGGCAGAATGGGCAGAGAATTTCTTCAAATTACCTGCTTCACTGAAAGGTATGCCAGAGACTCTAGGCCTGTAAGCTGAAGATTGATGACCCAATGTTACAAAGGAATGTTTTGTGTCTTTCCTGGTAGCCAAATATCATCTCTGTCATTTCTTCATTTTGGAAGTTGCTTGTACTTCCTGTTTACTTGGATAATATTATATCCTCCTGTGGTCTTTGATATAGTTGAAGATTAGATAGTTATAAGTATAGTTTTTCTTAGTTATTTTGAAAGATATATTAGATATGAAACTTTAGACTCACAAGAATAAGGTAGATAATAGAATATTTTCTTTAATTTTGATGGATACAAATAGACTAATTTTTATAACTATAATTCTTGCTTACTAGCTATTTTGTTATATGCAATTTTCCTGTATTGGAACTGAAACCTTTCTTTTTTATTATGCAGAAAGAGGAAGTGATGTGAGAATGTCTTTCTGTATTCTGTGAACATCATTCACTAATAAAGGAACTATTTTGGCCAATGACAGGCATATTAGAAGTAGGTGGGAAAATTGGAGAATAGATATAGGGGAAGGAGGCCAAAGTCAAGAGAGACACCATCCAGTTGGCCAAAAATCAACATGTAAAAATAACACAGGTAAACCATGGGCCACATGGCAAGGCAGGTTAATGGAAATGGATTGAATTAAGATGCAAGTGCGAGCTGGAAATATGCCTGAGCCATAGGTTGAGCAGCATTAATTTAATATAAGCATCTGAGGCATTTTGTGGGAAAAGCAGCTGCAAGCAGGTCTGGACCTTGGCGCTAGGCCAGGTCAGAAACTTATTATGACACTAGTGCTCTCCCAATCTGTCTTATCTGATGGTGAGCTCTCCATGGTGATACACTTGGCGTCCTCAGTGGGTGCTCCTGGTCATCCATGTGGAAGTATAGGATACATGAGGACACCTTATCTATCTTCTTAGCACCAGACAGCATTGTAAGAATGGCATAGTAAATTTTAATTTTTATCTGCTTTAAAATGTAAAATGAAAGTTTTTATGAATTTTTAGGTTATGTATTACATTAACAGCAAATTATGATTTGGACTACATTCTTACTGCACATGCCAGTAAATGCAATTCAAGGGTAATACTTGCAAAGTGGAACTTTTTAAAAGAGACAGATGAGTGAGCCTTAGTGAACTCAGCAAAAGTTGTGAACTACAACACATGTTAAATACAAGAAATATAATTATTGTCTTAATGTCATATTTGGAAATTATTATCTCTCTGAGTAGGTAATAAAAAGGCATTATTACTTTCATTTTTCTTATACATTTGAAAATTTGAATACAAAAAAAATGTATTTTTTTTCCAAGGTGGGGTTTTATTATTTTGGTGAATGACATCAAATACTCTAATGACACATTTTGAGTAAAATACTGAAATCAGATAGGCTACAAAGACCCAACTCAGAAATCTGAACAAGTCTCCACTTCCAGTACCAAGGGGGTACAAAAGGACAGTGGGTTTTTTTTTTTTTCCTAAGGTGAAGCATTTCATTTGTGGAAATGCTTTGTTTTTTTGTTAAAAAAAAGTCTGAAATCTGTCACCACGTGGTTAGAATTACCAGACATCCCTTCTAAGAAAACCATTTTGCAATTCAGCACACATCAGTAGCTACTGTGCTCCTCCAAACCAATCAGTAGGCTGAGAGAATTTCAAATTCCACATAGAGGGTCCAGTATTTATGCCGATTATGCAGTATGGAGGGAAAACACACACACACACACACACACACACACACACACACACACACACACACAC